>PVLA01004312.1:0-181022 GCA_004027455.1 Hydrochoerus hydrochaeris | reverse complement strand
GGCCCTGGGCCTGGGGCGTTTCCTGCTTGGGGCTGGGGGTTGTTGCCAGGGTTGGCAAATATATATTCCAGCTTCTAAAAAATAAAGGCGGATTCAGATTCACTCACAGACTGGTGTGCAGTGTTTTCTGTCTCTCAATCGCCGACTCCCTGACCACCTTTGGGAAACCCTAGCCCTGCCGCAGCTGGACTCCGGCATCCCTCTCCTATACTTTCTGGGCTCTGTTGGGTATAATTCAATGAATGTGGAAATGGGCAGCTGATATCTGCTGCATTCACAGCCAGATTGTCAGCACTGCAAAGAACTGGTCCGCATGAATATAGGTCATGCATCTTCTTGCCTATTACCAGGTTTCCTCTGGTTTCCTCTCTTCTGCTCGGGGCTCAGGAATCTTAGGAGACTGACTTCAGATCCTATGAATGGTGTGCTCTCCTCAAAGATTCTTCTTTAAGGCTCAGGAACCATGATGGAAGCTTACAGCGATAACTTGCAGAAACTTAGTCTTATAGAATGTACAAGGTTCCTAAAAATCTGTTGAGTTTCCACCAGTTTTTAATGTGCTGCTACCCACTTTCTTGCCCTCTCATTCCTGAGAATCTTTCAGAATGCACAATTTAAAGTCTAGTCAAGCCTGCAATAGTTCTCCCTCATCAATGCTTTCAAGCTTTCCTATCTCTCTTAGGTGGAAAATTGCCCTTAAGTCATATATTGTTTCCCATTCTCTGATTTATGAATAAACACTATGCTAGGAGAACTCCACAGATCTCAGGCCATGGAGATCATGAAAACCTTTGCTCATTCATAAAAGATTGGCTTCTTCAGCAGAAAAGTTTACTTTCAAGACTGCTGCCTGTGCTATGGACTTTGGAAAAAGGTCTAATTTGAACCTAGAAAATAAGTAATGACTTCTTTTGTATTGTATTCTCTTTGGTCTTGATGGCATTCATAAGAAAAAATATTGTGGCTGTGTCCCTGGTAGAAGGATATCAGGGATGAGCAATCATAAGGAAAAGAAACCTCAGTTAGTCTTTACTAAAATATTAAACACAATATTTTACCTGAGGAATCAGTATAAAGAAAGTTCCATGAAGGACTTATTTTATAAATTTTTCTATTTGTCTACAATTGTGATGAGAGTCAATCCCTAATAGAAAATAAAGCTTATGAATGACAAAGATCTAAAATGAATTAGCTTGTTTACAACACAGAGAGAGTAAGGAAAGGAAGAGGGGACAAAGAGAGAGAAACAGAGAGAGAGAGACAGACAGAGACAGACAGACAGACAGACAGACAGACAGAAAGAGACAGAAACAGAAAGAGAAAGACAGTGGGCTATCTCAAACAATCAAAAAAGAGGAAAAGGATTTCTGGTCTTTAAAGGCAGCTGAAACTAGGTGGGTTTATATCATTAGAACTGCTGATATGCCTAAAACATCAACTAATTGTTGATTCTTGGAATTTTGTAGGTTGGTTGTGTAAAACACTGTAATTATGAAAAATTGAATTAAGAAAACTTACATATAAGTCAATTACTTAATTATACTTTCCTAATTGTTGTCATGTTATCTATTTTATATTTTACTATGCTTAAATTACATTTATTGTATTTGTATATTGGCAATACTATATGATATGCTACTGGGAATGTGTTACCCAACTCATGTTCATTGACGTCATGTTAGTAGTTTGAAATCAATTGTGGTAGGAGAAATTACACTCCACAAATTGACAAATAATACAGTCAACCTTTTAAAATTGAACAAACTAGGGAACTGTCTGCTAAATACAGTATTTGCCAGCTTACTACTGTTCAGAATTCTCTTTCTAGTACCCATGTTTTTTCTCTCATTCTTTTATGTCTCTGGTTCATTACTCTACCTTTCTATCAGCCAGCTGTATGCGTGCTTTTATCCATGTGGCAAAAATACAGACACTAAGAAGTTTTAATATTCACAATTTATAGCAAGGCACTTGTCTTGGTTGCTTTTCTCTTGTTTCTGGGACAAAATACCCAATACCCAAAATGAAAGAAGGAAAGGTTTATTTAGCTCACTGTTTGTGGAGGTTTCAGTTTATAATCAGCTGGCTGCAAGGCAGAGTGGCATGTCACAGGGGCAACACTTCAAGGTAGAAGCCAGCAAAAGCAGTCAGAGCAAAAGTGGGGTAGAGCAAGCTTCTTTTTCTCCCTTATGTTGTTTGCAGGCCAACACCACCCCACCCCCCACTCCCCAGGGCCAGCGTAGCACTCACAAAATCTCTGTGTCCTCCTGTTGCACAGGATGAGGATATTTACAAAGGATCCTGGCTTCCTGATGAGTCTCTTGGTTAGATTTCTAAACTTCTCAAATTGACACAGTTGATCAACCATACCAGCATTCAAAGGCAGTAGTATTAAGATAACTTCTACCAAAGAAGGACTAGGATAAGAGACAATTTCCAGATTAGGGTGTGGCACATATAATCCCAAAATTGCCATCCTGTTACCATAATCACCTCCCCTGCTCAAAGATTACTTCTGAGACTTTCCCAAGTATATATGCTTGGTGTGTTCCAGTTGTTCCTTTCATGGGGTCCTCATTGCTCGCCTATTCTAGCTTTTGTTACTGTCCTCAGTTCAAGCCTGGGAGTCCTTTTCTTCAACTGCAAAGGAGTAGCTTGGTTTCTTCTTCTGAAAGTTGGACTTTGATGTAAATTTCAGGGCAGAAGCAGTCATTCAGGCTGCCCATAGAGGACCTGTAAGACAGAGAAATTCTTTTTGAAAAGTGAAGATTGTAAAAGAAGTTAAACTCTTGTGAACACCAGGAAATTAAAAAGAACTATTTGCCCAAACTCTTAACATTAGTTAATTGGTTGAGAAGTGCATTTTATAAAGGGTTCTTGAAGGGTTCTTTTTCAAAATTATTACAAAAACTAGAGACTGTCTTCATTTTTTTTCTCCCCAGGAAAAATGATAGAAAAATGCTTATAGCACAGAATGATGTAAAGGGTGTCCTTCTATAAAATGATGTATTATTCCAACTACATGACAGAACTGTACACACTCTCCTTGCTTCAGAAGGATAAAGCAAAGACTGAAGGCCCTCCCTATTGGATTCTGTCATATGGGAATACAATTCCAGAGCTTTTGTTCATCAGCTGGCTTTCCTAGCAATCCATCGGTGACTGATGATAAAATATATATATTGCTCTTCTAGCAGACTTTTTTCCTAATACCCATTTTTTCTGCAATTTTATTGTTTTCTAAAGAGACCTGTAACAAATACTTGCTTACGGATTCATAAAACTTCAAATGTGAAAAGTTGGGTGTGGTGACTCACCCCTGTAATCCCAGCACTTGGGAGGCTGAGACAGGAGGATCGTTGCAAATTCGAGACCAGCCTAGGCTACAAAGTGAGCCAGCCTAAACTGCATAGTGAGATCCTGTCTCAATTAAGACCAAAAACAAACAAATAAACCAACAAAATAAACAACAACAAATAAAACCCTTCAAATGTGCAGTTATTTTTTTTCTTATTCCAACAATTCCATATACACTCGATTTTCAAATCATAGAAAATATATACAAACTGAAAATACACTGTTATGATGCAATACTAAAATTTACATTTCAAATTCTAAAATTTGAATTCCTACCATTGACACTAATGTGGCCCTGGATCATGTCTGGTACTTAATTTATCAGCTATGAGATGCTCAGATAACTGAGCCAGGGCTCTTTTCTTTACTCCCTTCCAAATCTCTCTGCACAGGTCATTTGTCTAAAAGAACAGAGCCCAGTTTTTCAGAGAACTCTAATCAAATCCAGAATCTTCTCTAATGTGCATCCATAGCACTTAGTGCACTGCAGATCTACCATAGATGACCAGCAAACGCTGGGTGGAATAAGTGAATGAATGAATGTCAGATACCTCTTCTGAGCTAAGTTTAGACCTCAGTGATACTGCATTTGCAATCCTGGAGAATAAATAATTCCAAGATGGTTTAAATGCCTAGTTTTTCTTCACATGAAGAGAAAATGGAAATAATAGAATAGCTCAATTTGTGTTATGCCATATTGTTTAATGTATGGTTTTAAAAAGTAATTCCTGTAAAATAAGCAGTTAGGCCTAAAGACTTCATTAAATTCACATTAGAAAAATCAAAACAACATTATTTTGTGTGATACTGAAGATTGAATCCATGGAGTACTGGCCTATATCCCAACCCCTTTATAAATTATGTTGGAGTTTCATTGCTTTGTCCAAGCTGGGCTTTAAATTGCTATTCTCCTGCCTCAGCCTCCTGGGTAACTGCCATTATAGGCATCTGCCACTGTGTCAGGCTAAAAGTTAATCAGTTTTGTTTACAGAAATAGTTTACAGTTGGTGCTGTTTACTCCCTATCGTGTCACTTTGGAAGAGGATATGGTTCTGGTTGCTCTGCTTTTAGTTATCTGAAGATTAATCAGGAGGTTCAAAAATGTCATTTCAACCCATCCATCTTAAACTTTCCCGTCCAACATTTTACATAACGGTTTTATAAATTTCCAATGGTCTCTGACCAGATACATTATTTCACTAAGGCTTGCACAATGTTTACTTTCTAATTTTACTTTGTCTTGGAATGATGTAGTATAAGGATTTTTTTTTCATATTAACTCTTTGTTACCCTGAAATACAATTTGCCTAAAAACAATTAGGTAAATACTGCATTTTGTCACCTTATCAATTTTCAGAATACACAGTTGGTGTCATGGCAAATCAATGAAGCTATCTTTTGTCAGCATCGTGAGGAATTCATAGATTTTTACATATTTGATCTGTTTTATACAATGATGCATTTATTCTCCCTGGCCTTCAGAATTTTCCATTTATGTCAGAAAGAACATCTTCAAGTTGCTTCCTGAAACATTTTGACATGACCTTAGTAGAACCGGGTAGCTTCCTTGCTTTTATCCTGAAAAGATAATTTAGAATCACATCGTATATTTCCTGTTACAGATTTAGAATGAGTTTTAAAAGGATTCCTAGATCTTTTTATTTGGAAGTGATATTTAGAGACTGAACTATGTCTCCTAGGTTTGCTCACCAAAAAGAAGTTGTCATTGTTTCAGGATCTTTTCAAAACAGACAGGAAGGAAATAAGTTGTATTTATTATTTTTAACAGGGTAAACATAAAAGACTTGTACTGATAGTCCACAAGGAAATAACATGAGTTTTACTTAACTTTATTTATGTTTCTTATTTTGCAAATGTTTTTTCCTAAAGACATTAGGACAATTGTTTATTTTCTTTATTCTCCAACATAAAACTAAGAGTTTAAACTAACAATAGCAACGTTATGAGAAAACTATTACAAATGCTAGTCAATGTGTTTAATGATTTTCTTGTTTTTAAGATGTGTGTGTGTGTGTGTGTGTGTGTGTGTGTGTGTTACTGAGAATTAAATCCAGGGCTATTGCCCTGAGCTATATCCCCAGCCCTTATTTATTTATTTATGTCTTTTTGAGACAGGGTCTCACTATACAGTTCAGGCTGGTCTTGAGCTTACTTTGTAGCCCAGGCTGGTCTTGAACTCACAACAATCCTTCTGCTTTTGCCTCCTGAGTGCTAGGATTACAAGCGTGTGCCTCCACACCTGCCTAAAGATTCATATTGCTAGAAATGTAGTCAGATTACTGTTTTAAAGTCATTTGAAATACATTTTCTCACTGCTCATTCATTTTGTTTTTATCATCAGTATGTCAGATCTGCACTGACATACTGTAAAATAAAGATACAAATGTCTCTGTTTTTCTATTTCTTCAAATATTTATCTTAGCCTACTCTCCAGCAGTTACACATTTCTTGTCAGATTTTAGATTACTATAATACAAAATTGGCTCTGCAACCACAATTTATGTTTGCTTTGTTCACAGGTTGACTACTAACGTTGAAAACCACTAAACAGTTTTTACATTATCTTATCTATGTAAATATTGTTTGAATCTGGTCCGGATTTTCAGCCTTATTATCATGATTTCTCATGGGTTGATCAAAGGAGAATATTTCTACAATCAAACTTGAATTTGTGACACTATTAAGTACTTAAGATTCCTTCAGAGTTATCTGCTTTATATTTTGCCATAACTTTCTCATAGCATTTTGTAAAATTGGGTTGGTTGTGTTTCCTGGAGTTTCTAATGGCCTTTCTTTTTCTTTAACAATGACAATATCATATGTTAGGCTGTTTTTAAACATGTATCGTTTGAATAATGACAGAACCAGGTTTCTGCTGCCACAGCTACAGCTGGAAGAGGACCAGACATAGTGCAACGGTTGTACCACGGCTTCATTGGAATTTCCTGCAGCACCAACCATAGAGGTGGATAATAACACAACCTAGAGGTGCTGTGTTGTGGGGTGGATGTGAGCAGTGGGAGATATGGGCCAGGAAAAAAACTAGTAAAGGGATTCTTTTTTCTTTTCTCTATGACTATGGGTTTTTTCTACAACACTGCAGTTCATATGGCCCCTCTGAAGACCACCCTGAAACCAGGAAACCAGCTGCATAAGAAGTGAAAACTATTTGAGAGTTTTATAATTGTACCTTATAGTGATACAAAATGGTAGGTTTCCAGGGGGATCAAAAACAAACTTCTCTAACTAGTTTGCCATTCTGAACTGCATGTCAATATTACAACTTCAGAAAACATGAGAATCACACTGCCAGGTATATAAGTTTGGACCATGGCAATAGTAATTTGCATTCATTCATTTATCCCATAAGTATTTGTGCTAAATCTCTTCTAGGTGCACAAAATTCAGAAGTAAGACTCTCAAAGAGATTATTTCTAATGGCTGTGCACATATTCATAAATACTCTTGTCATTTTTCAGTTACACTATACCTTTCCGTGTTTTAATTTTTGTCAAAATTCTTCCCAGAGCCTCTGTTCTGCTCTGTTTCTAGGGGCTGTTATGACAGGAAGCTGGCCGTGTTTACAATCTCCTTTTCTTTAGCTTACGGGTTTTTTAAAACTTCTCTTTCTGCCATGGCTGAGAAATGCCTGTTCATAACAAAGGCTGGAAATAATGCCAAAGGGAAAGTAACATTTTCTTGTTGATCTTTTTTTTCTCAGTTTACTAAGCTATTGCAATCATTTTCTCATGCATTTCTTGAGACTCAGGAGATAAACAGAGCAGGAGTTGTTTTTTCATTGCACACAAGAAAATGAAGTCTAGAGATATTAACTTTCTGACTCAGGGGTACTAAATGCAAATCAGGGTAAGAATCCGTCACATTTCCTGGACCATTTTATTCCCAGTGACATTTTAATAGAGCTACAAACTCTAGGTAATAGAAAGACAGTGAGGTACTCTCATTGTGCCTTCCATTCTTAGCTCTGCCTATGGATTGTGTGCTGCACCTTTGATTAGGAGATCAGTTTTAGAATTTCCAGAATCAAAGAACCAAGCTCAGAAGGAGCAATGAAGTGGCTTTGGTAATGTGAGTAACTCAATCTCCTGGTAGATCAGGTTCCATCCACTTCCTACCCAAACCTTGCAGTCTTCACTCTTGGGGTTTGTTTGCTCTGCTCTTCCAGGTCACCTGTTGGCTCCCTGGTGTGTGGCTGGTCCTTCTTCCCATTCATGTAGGCAGCTATTGTTATCTTATCCCTGCCCCACAAAGAGTAGGTATTTATGAAAATGTGTTGAATCAGCCTCTGATTGATCCCAGTAATTAGGATACTCCTAATCTGGAATTCTACTTCCATTTTGTTTAAAAACTTTCATTCTTGGCCAGTGGTGCATGCCTGTAATTCCAGCACTTGAGAGGCTGAAGCAGGAGGACTGCCATCAGATTTAGTCCAGCCATAGCTACATAGGGAGTTCAAGTCCAGCCAGAACTACATAGTGAGACCCTGTCTCAAAAGTTTAAAAAAAAATTTAGAACTTTAGTTCTAATGTTACTTTTCCCCTTTTACGCTTTTTTCCCCCTTTTTCATTTCATGTGCTGATGTGTTTGCAATGCTAGATGCATAGAAATGATTAGGGTTTTCTGACTGTAAGCAAAGATAGAGTTTTTGCTGTACTGAACAAAAATATTTGAACAACATAACAGAATAAACGAGTGTGAATGATGTGGGAGAATTCCAGAACAGAAAGAAAAGTGGGAGAGCTGTGTTTACTGGGAACAAGGAGGAGGTGGCCCTAGGGATCAAAGTAGTGGAATGAACTGCCAGGCTTGTCAGCATGTGCTGCTGCAGAGATTCAGTTCCATCCGTTTTCCTGCCCACAGTCAGTGTGCTAAGGATTCAAAGTCCCCAAGAGAGAAGCTGATTTGTCTGGCATTTAAATCTGAGTTGTCACATATTCAATCTCTCACTAGGGAAGACCTTGACCAATGGTCCCCCAGGACCACAAACAATTGGCAAGACCGAATTTTCTCTAAAGCACATAGAGTGCTATGTCAAAAATTCAGGGAAATGGATAGTAATCATCCAATTTGTAGAGAATATTGCCAAGAGCAATGAACTAGAATTAAGAAGTTGGGGTTCAAATTTCAGCTCCTCCATTATTTAGCAATGTGGCCTCAGCATGCCATTGCATATTTCAATTGTTCCACTTCTTTCTTTATGAAAAGGGGAAGCTTAGAAAAGAAGATAACTAATACTTCTCTTGGAAGTGGGGAAACCCACTCCCACAAAAAAAAAAAAGTTTTTCTAAAGTCTAGAAGTTGCCTTCAAATAAGTGAGACTATGCCAACAAGGGTATATTTGGAGTGTTTGTAGACTTTAATCCTTTCCTTTTCTTCATGGAAGTAAATATCTTTGTTCTTCTTTCTTGTCCTTGCTCTCCATTCTGTGTTGACTTTAGTTCTAGTCTTGTTTCATTCAATCATGTGATATTCTATAAGTTGATCTCTTAATATGTTTAACCAACAAATAACACACAAGCCCTTTCTTTCTTTCTTTCTTTCTTTCTTTCTTTCTTTCTTTCTTTCTTTCTTTCTTCCTTCCTTTCTTTCTTTCTTTCTTTCTTTCTTTCTTTCTTTCTTTCTTTCTTTCTTTCTTTCTTTTCTTTCTTCTTTCTTTCTTTCTTTCTTTCTTTCTTTCTTTCTTTCTTTTTTTCTTTCTTTTTTGCTAAGGAACTTTGTCAGTCAAGCTGACAGGAACATTTTCAACTCTATTTTCCCCCAAGATTTATTAAACATTTAAAAATGTTTAACAGTTTTATTTTCTCTTCCCAGCCAGCACAGCCATTGAATTGGTCCTCAATAAAAATGTGAGATGTCCTTTTCCCCATTTCAGTGTCAGTTCATTACAGACCACTGGTCATTTATTTATCCACTCAGTACTCATATGTGCTAGCTGAACCAATTCTGTATGTGTATCACCACTGAGAAAAATAAGTTATTCTTTTATCCTCTACTATTTATTTTGTATTAGCCATTGAATTAAGCTCTGTTAAAAATTTAAATATAGAAGAAGTATAATCTCACTCTGTAGGATTTTTCATCACAAGATTTTTAAGGGAAAATGAGGCATAATGGGTCCCAAAAATATAAAACCAAATATAGTGAAAATCGTAAGACATAGTGGTGCCAAATATAAAAATAAAAGACCTGTCTCCATTCAGGTGAACAGAGGAGGCTTCCTAGGACAAACGGCAGCAGGTTTGGAGAAGTGGTCTCCCGTCTTCCAGGCTTGCTTCCAACCAGTCTGCTTCCCAAATGGGAGCAGTGCCTAACAGTTCCTGAGTCGCTTGCATCCAACCTGCTGATGACACTGAATCAAATCCCTACCTCTCACTGCATCTCACAAGGCTGTAGGTGGCTTGGTCTTTTCTCCTGACATTCTCACCTTCATTTATTATTTTTCATCCATGCTGGCCTACTTGCTAAACCCTGGGTACAGCAAAAGGTATTTGCCATAGGAAAGTTTTTGCCATTTTTTTCCCAGAGCTCTCTGTCTGCAGACTTCACATGATGGATGCTTTCTCCTTACTAAAGCCTCACCCCAGAAGCACTTCAGTGAGGTTATCTGTGAACCAAACCTAAATTACTACATCTGCATAGCTCTAGTGTATCACTCTACTTTGGTTCTCTCTTGCTACCCCAAATTCCCTTATTTGTTTTCTTTTAAAATTAATGCTTTTCCTTAACTAGAATTTTTTTGTTTTTTTAAATGTGTGATATATTTTCTGGTGAGAGAGTAATACTAGTATTTTTGCTATGTTAGTGTCCAATTTATTAATCTTATGATTATACTGAAAAGTCAGTTTTATAAATTATTCTAAATACATTTTTTTTTGTCTTTTTGAGGCAGGGCCTTGGTATGCAGATCAGGTTGGCCGTGAGCTCACTTTGTAACCCAGGCTGACCTTGAACTTACAGTGATCCCCCTGCCTCAGCTTTCCAAGTGCACCACCACACCCAGCCCAAAATATAAATCTAACAAAGTAAAAATTTTCAAATATTTGAATATTATTCACCAAAAACATTTCTAAACACTTTATATTTTAGGTTATACCAACTGTTTTCAGCACTTTAAGAAAACATATGTTAACTATTACAAGGATTTTTAAATTGGTAAATACTTTTACTAAAACTAGGAACAAAAGTGCCCTATCTTATTATCACTCTTATTTTTAGTATTTGTCTTCTTACACTTTCATTAATAAATTTCTATCTTTAAAAAAGGCATCATTTCAGACAAACTAGTTTTAGGATATGAGTCATGAAAAGTTAAATGCTTTGCAGGGGCACGGTGCTGGTTAAATATTCTAAGGTGATTGCTAGACTTTTTATTGTAAAAATTTACATAATGAGCCTTTTCATTTTTTTCATAAAGTTTTAATTTTTTTGAGACTTGGAATATTTCCAAGAGATGAATGATTCCTTTGAATTTTACCTATCTACTGCCTTGTCATTTTGATGTATTAGTGTGGCTTGTTGGTGCTATTAAAATCTTATATATTTCTTATTAGTAGTTTATTATAATTAGTTGGCCCATCAAGAATTGTCAACTCCTAGGAGATGAAGGATTGTGTCTGCATAGTCAGCTCTACTCTTTTGTGCATTTGGTTAATTTGTCATTTTAAAACACTCTTTGAGCCCTCTTTTTACTTGACTATTGTGTGTGACCACTGAAGCTGATTAGCTGTAGACACCCTTGGAATCTGATTAATTGTATGTGCTGATCAGACCTTCTTTTTCTTGTTACTGTGTCTTTCTTGGTTGGGATAACTTGGCTTCCTTAAGCACTCTGTAGTGAATGAAGAAAGGACATACATACACTTTACAGATAGATGTTTAACACTTTTCCTTGTGTATTCAAATCAATAATATTAAGCAAGCTATGTCATATTTATTCTTCTTTGTGGATTATGTTATCTTTTTGTAAACAAGAATAAACTTTTCATGTTTGAGAATTGTTAGAATGTTATAGACTCTATGATTCAATTTATTTATCTAAATATTGTATCATAAGAATTATCATTGCTTCACTTAATGCTAAAACTACATTAATTTATCAAAGAAGGGGCCCAGCAAATTGTTTCTCTTCATTTCTGTACTTTTTCTGACATTCTAAAATAAGCATCCTTGCATTTGGTAATAACCTCTTCAGAATTCAACTTCATCTATAAAAAAAAAATAAATGTTCATGGTCACACTGATGTTTTGTTTTGTTTTACTGTCCTTCAGGTTGGGCTCATTTGCCTTTCAAGAAGTATTCATTTTGTATGTGTGTGTATGTGTATCTATACGTGTATTTAAATTAGAGACCAAAATATGCCTGCTAGAAGATTACAATGAGATTTATGTCCCTTATAATAATTATAAAATCAGGATGCATGTTATGGGTCTATATTATTTTTTCTTTTATATGTTCATATGAATTTATATGAATATATAAATATACATTTATATGAATGTACAAATTTATATGAATATATATAATTGCATATAATAAAGTATATACATAAGAGAATATTCATGAAAGTATTCAACTAAAAGGTAGATTTTAAGACTTTCAGACACAGAGGGCCCTGGGAAGATGGTTAAGGAGTTTTTAAATTTCCTGTACAAACAAGGGCAGGAACTAGGATAGTAGGGACCAAAACACATCGACAATATGTAACTCTAAACTAACATTGGTTATTTATAAGTCCTGATGTCTAAAAAGACAAGGACCAACTATGATGGTGTCTTCATTCTAGAGCACTTTTGTTTGCAAACAATTTGGTTTACAAACATAAATGCTTGCCAAAAAATTTTTTTGAACTCCATATTGGGTGATAAACATAATGTGGGCCTATTTCTTGCACAAACACGAATGAGGCCATTTCCCCCCAGAATTATAGAATGAATTAAGTTCGTAAACTGAGCTATCACTGTTCTACAATGAAAGACTATATAGCATCAACAATCATGTGAGAGAAAGCAAAGGAAATACAGAGAAAGTTCTAATGTTCCTTAGAACTGAACAGTGCCCAAGTCACCAGCACATAATCAGTGGTGAGCTCATGAGGACATTTTGTAGTTAGCAGCTTGACCAGAAAGGGACACGTAGCTAGTAAACATGATGGCTCTGGGTTTTATACTTTCTTGATAGTAACCAGCTAAAATTCCCTTTGAATATCAAATTTTGTACTGAGTAGAAAATATAGTACTATGAGTAAAATTTCAATATAAAAAAAAGAAGAAAAAGGTTTAGGGAAATATTAGGTAGAGGAAATCAAGGTTAACCAGATATCAGGATGTTTTAAAACAATAGAAGAGGAAGAGCTAGAGTCAGGAAACTAAGGAAGATATTGTTATGGTTTGTGTCTGGATGTCTCCTCAAAGCCTCACATGGTCGTGGGGGCAGGCTTCTAGAGTTTATGAATGGTTCATGGTTCATTGATGGGATTATGGATGTGTTACATCCAAGTGGGTGTGGCCTATAGACAATATAAGGGACAAAAATGGTTTTCACTCTGTGCTATTCCCTTTTAGTTATTTTGTTTTTGCTGTCTTCTACCACCGTGAACTGTTGCCCTTCTGCTATACCACTCTGCCTTAGAGCTGGCTGATTATGGACACAAACCTCCACAAACTGTGAACTAACTAAATTTCCTCCTTTAACTTTAGATGTCAGGTATTTTGTCTCAGCAATGAGAGAAAAATAACCAACACAGATATCCTAACTTCCCTTTCCAAAAGAGAAAAGTGCATAACATGAAAGCCAAAACTGGAAAAAATTTTGAGCAAATTTCTTTAAAGTTTTTATAATAAAAAAATAAAATAAGCAGCAAAACAAACAACCTCTCTGCAAATAATGAAAGCCTTCCAGGATAAAGTACACACAAAATCAGTAAAACTAAATTTTAAAGAGAGAGACAAAAAACTAGACATGGTACTACATACTTGTAATCGTCTAGGAGGATGAGGCAGAAGGATTATGAGTTTGAGCCCAACCTGAGAAACTTAGGGAAAGCTTAAGAAATTTAGAGCAAGCCTGTCTCAAAAAAGACTGGACTTATAGCTTAGTGTGAAGACTCTGGGTTCAATCTCAGAGAGAGAGAAAGAGAGAGAGAGAGAATTTAAGACCATGTTAATAGCTATGGAACAATAAACAATGTAAGTCATAATTGTATAACGTCACAAGTAAGACAATTGGAGGAGATGTAACAAGAGAAGGATTTGAAATTTGAGATAGCAGATTGTAGAAAATTCTTTATAAAACAAACAAACAAACAGAAAACCTGTAGAATTAAAGACTATAAACAGGAAGAATATAAAAGGGAGTTAGTGAATGGATAGTGAATGCCTTAACAGAAGTAGAAAAAAAAAAAGTAAAATGCAGTACAGAAAAAGAAAGTGTTAAGAAGTATCTGAATGACAATGACTGGTCTAGATTAGGGGCCAATAAAGATTGAACAAAAACTAAATTTATTTATGGGAATAAAATGATAAAATATAAAATAGGTTTTCTGAAGCAAAAGATAGCTTGTAACTACAGGTGACATGGTATACACTATATTCCCACTTACAAGAGAGTTAATAATTTTGAGATAATCTCCTTCTGTAATACTTTGTCAAATGCTGTCAACAGAACTAATTATACTTTAATGCTATTAACATTTTTCAGTCTTTGATTCAGTTTCTTCTTGGATTACAACTTTTATGTATTTTGCCACTGTATCATATTACAGAGGCAGATTGACAATCTCAGATAAAGGGATTTTATCATTCTACACTTAAATTAACGCTGTGTATTCTTTATTATTTCAGCACCATAGTTCTGGTATCATACCATGTTAATTAGGATAGACTATATTATACTGTTATCAGTAATCCCCAAATCAAAGTAGCATAAACAAAAAAGCTTTTTTTTGTCTTGTGTGTCTTTAATGCAGGTTGGCTGGATTCTTTGCTTCATAATTTTCTTACTCTAGGACACAGGCTACCATCTGGATCATTGCCAGCAACAATTAACTGCTGCAATTAGGAAGGGACTAGTATTTTATTAATAGCTTGTTCACAAGAACTAGTAAAGCAGTCCAATGTAAACACATGAGGCCAAGAAATATTTTTCTACAATGGACCTGGAAGGGAAGATAGAACAGAAATATTTATCAAGATGTACTAATGAATTTCAACACAAATAGATAAAAGCTGCCCTTTTATATTTTGCTTTTATCATCTAACAATATTTTAGTGTTCTCCCAATCAGCAAATGTTTACATTACTTTTTATAGTCATATTGTAATCCACTCTACAGCTTTATTATAATTTATTTAACCATTCTGCCATTGGTAACTATTTAGAATGAATGTATTGTAAATATCACTATATGAAACATCTAAGTGCATAAATCTCTTTGCCTAAGTGGCATTATGTTTTAAGATACAGAAAGCAGCAAGTAGCCCATGAAGTCACTTATTAATAGGTTTCAATGGTATTGGAAGTTGGTCTGTTACTCACAAGGCCACATTTTTCTCCTGATAGACATAAATGATCTCATAGGGTATCAATATCACTCAAGATCGCTATGGTATCACGATAAAATTATTGTAAACAAGAACACTTCATAATTTTGTATAAATGCAAACAGAAACAAGGCCACTGTATAGACACCAGAAAGCATTAAACATCCATCCATCCACCCAAGAATACTGGCTGCTACTTTTCTGTTACAACAGCTTTAGCCTCATTCTACTCCCTTTCCCTAAGGTAGCAACACTTCCTGAAACTGTCTCCCAACTCATCCAATCAAAACCAAAACCATGTAATGAAAAATTCTAGTTACACTAGTTACTCTAGTTCTCTGAAGTATGCATCTCTCCTTGCCATAGCACATAATAAATGCAACTAGTTAAAACACTGCTGTGTCCTCAGTGCTTTCTGACTGGAGCGAACAGATATTATCCTTGAAACCAGATTATACACTCACAAAGTATGAGTTTTAATGTGGAATTATTGTCACTTGTCCATCAAAGAGATTGCACCTGTTTATACTCCCATCAGCGGAACAGAAATGTATATTCTAACATCTTTGCCATCAGTCTACAGCACCAACCAGTTTAATCTCTGTTAACCTGATGTGTAAAAAATAATGTCTATTCTTTTTACAAGTTTTTCTTTAATTACTCCTAAAGCTAAGCATCCTTTCATGTTTTAAACCATTTTTTCTGTTAACAAAACTTATTCAGTTTTTTATTTGGTTTGTATTTTCTTTTAATTTGTAACGAACTCTTTAAAAAAAGAATATTATCTTTGGGTGTCTCTTATCATTTGCATGTATGTTACTAACCTTATTTTTAATAAAATTATGGTTTTTTTTGTAGACATGTAAACATTTTTTCCTGGTGCTGGAGTTAGAACCTGGGACCTTGCACATGTTAGGGAAATGGTCTAACAATGAGCTACATTCCCACCTCAGCATATAGAGTAGCATTTTAAAGATTTTTTGTTGTTAAAATCTTTTTATTGCTTCTAAATTTTATATTTTAACTAAGAAGACCTTACTTTAAAAATTATAATAGTAAAAATTTTCCCATATTTTCTTCTAGTCATTTTACAGTGGATATTTTCTGTTCTTATATCTATTTCCTCTTAGCTATTGACTTTGATCCCACATCTTCCTCATTAAAATTGAAATCTTCACATTGGCCCTACGTTTATTATCTTTGCCTACTAATTGATTGCTTTCAGTTTCCTTAATGGTTTTTCCCCAATCCAGTGGACACCTAGTGTTTGTGGTTCTGTGTGTTTTCTTTTCTTTACAGCAGTCCCCAAAGAAAGTGCTGTAAAGATACACTTGCACTGTCATAATATATTCTTAGGTAGTATTGTTCCAGGGGAATCTCTGAAATTCTGAATGTCATATATGGCAATTCCATTCCCTGGCAGTAGTAGTCCAAAGTGGGTCTACAACCTCATGCGCGGTACTGATGTATCAGAAATCACTTTTTTGGGCTGGGGATTTAGCTCAGTGGCATAACTGCTTGCATGGCAAGCCTGAGGTCATTAGTTTGATCCCAGGAACAAAAAAAAAAAAAAAAAAGAAAGAAAGAAAAGAAAAAGAAAAAAGAAAAGAAAGAAAGAAATCACTTTCTTGCCACTTTTGGAAAGAGAAATTTATTCTCTGCAATAGGACTTTTTATTTTTTTGTAGGTATAGTGTGAAGTTGTGAAATCTGAAACATAACAGCTACTTTTTAACTATAATGGAAAAGCCTGAATCTGCTGATTGCTTCCTTGTGCTGCTTGAGCACAGAGCACACACCTTGGAAGGCTGCCGGCAGAAACAGGAGAACAGTGTTGACATCCTTTAAATTGCTAATACCTAATCTCAACGTATTTTTGGATTTTTTCACAAACAGTAAATCTCTCCTTAAAAACAAAACAAAGCAAAATAAAAACACCCAGTAGAAATTGGATTTTTTGCCCTTTATAACAAAAGATTCCTTATAACTTTTATTATCATTTGAGATTTATCATATTTCCAACTTTTAATGTTGTTTTACTCTAAGTTAGATGTTGAACATGGGTAGGCTTTGGTCTGATTGTGGCTCATACCTCTCTTTTGGCCCTCACCAAAATAGACCTCAGACTATATCTTTCCCTTTAACTGAGTTACTTGCCAAGTCTGACATTTGAGAAATTTCCATAAATATTTGTCAAAAACAGGCCTATGATTTCAACAATTGTTTGAAACTGAATACCCACTGCTATCCTGTGATGAGTCATCCTGGCTCCACTTTTCCATGGTTTCACCAACTCCATTACCTTCCACTCAACCTGTCTCTTTGTTTCTTTTCCTGTCTGGCCTCCTTGAGCTATTATTTAGTTATTTGACATGAGACCTTGCTGTGTTTCCCAGGTCGACCTTAGTCTTATGTTCCTCCTGCCTCTGCCTTCTGAGTAGCTGGGACTCAATCCAGAGATGTGCCTGGCTCTCCCTGGGTGTTTGAATCTGTGATCCCTGTCTGTTCCAGGGCTGAAAGCAGGGATGGGACAAAGTGTAAGGGGGTGTTTCAATGCAGAACACGGTATCCATGACCCCTAGGGGCCATCTTTATTGCTTTAGATTATTGTCTTTCTCAAAGTTTTCAGAGAATTGTTATTCCAATCGGGACTTTTTAATTAAAAAAATTAAAAATTACTTTTCCAAAAACTGAGATTCAAAGGCAGTTAAAATAAGAAAACAACGTTACTTTCATCTGTTTAATTTGATGTATTATGTATGCAAAAACCTCGTCTCATAATTGAATGCTTCTCTAATGAACATGCTAATGGTGGCATAAAGCTTTTTAAATTTAAGAAAGATCTAAAATCATCACCCCAATCTTGTCTCTAATCTTATCTCCAACTCGTTCTACTTAGTATAAATCCAGCTTGTCTGAGCTAAATGACAATCCGTTGCGTACTTTAGTTCTTTATAAACGCTACACTAACAGGCAAGACACTATAGGCCCTTCCCAGAGACAGAATGAAATCAATCCTAGACAGGTAACATGTCAGGGAAGACTGTTTTCCTTTTCTAAGTCAAAGGAAGAAGAGATATTTTCTAAGAGAGTCTGAATTCTGTCCTGGTGATCAGACCCACTCAGACTCCTAAGATTATAGCTCCTAGCACTAAGGAGTATTGTGCAAGTAACAGTATTCTCTCTCTCTCTTTCTTTCTTTCTTTCTTTCTTTCTTTCTTTCTTTCTTTCTTTCTTTCTTTCTTTCTTTCTTTCTTTCTTTCTTTCTGAGACAGGGTCTCACTCTACAGTCCAGGCCAGCCTTGAACTCCCAGCAGTCCTCCTGCCTTAACCTCCCAAGTGCTGGGTATTTTCATACAGGCATCCACCACCATGCCCAGCTTTTTTTTTAAAATAGAAATCTGCCACACTTGAAGCTTTGGTGTGATATGATACAGACATTTGAATAATATGTAGATGTAGTAAATATTTTAGGAGTGTACTCTAATATTGCATGTCAAAATTAATCTTAATAATTATTCTATAAATCCTCTATAACTATAATGAACACATACTTTCTTTCATTTAAAATAAAATCACTCATTGTTTTAAAAACAGGTAGCTACAAATAAATTCTTTAAAATATACCTTCATTAAAAATAACTTGCTTACATGCTAAGTATAAATATACTTCCTTCTCAACCCACACAAGTCAAAAGTATTTTCTCAAGCCTAGAAATAACTTTTCTGAAACTAAAAAACCATATAAAGAATACAACTTGAGATCAGAGTTGAGATTTAACATTTCATATTTTCCAGACCATAATGTGTTTGTGGTCCTGAGGATTGAACCCAGGACTTTATAATGAGCTGCACCCCCACCCTTTTATTTTTACTTTGAGACAGTGTCTTACCAGGTTGCTAAGTTGCCCGGGTTGTATTCACCCTTGTGAACCTCCTGTCTTAACCATCTACTTAATGTATATTGCATGCTAATAGGACATTCAGAGCTGTTCAAAGTAGCAGTGCTCTTAAATTTCATTCTTTTCTAGATCTTAGACTCACTTCCTTTTGTAGACATCATCTGCCACAGAAATTTCTCCACACCTGTATCTCAGGCAAAATCAAATTGCAACCTCATTTATAATTCAATTCTTAGTTTATTTCCATCAACAGAAATATTGAATCCCTTACCCAAATCTTCCCGTTCTATCTCCATCTTTTTCTTAAATGTGCCGATTTTTCTTTACGTGTGTGTGTGTGTGTGTGTGTGTGTGTGCATGTGTGTGTTCCGGGGTAGGGGGTGCTAAGGATCGAACTGAGGACCTTTTACATGCTAAATAAATGTTCTATTACTGAGTCAAACAAAATAATGTTGAAAACAAATGGATAACTAGTCCTCAAGTAAGTGAAAATACTGGTTTACAGCACTCTATGGAATGCTGTTTTTCTTTTTACTCTAAAGAATAGTAATTTTTTGTAATAGGTTAATATATAGTCACTTGAAATCACATTGTTTTCTTGATAAACTGTAATGAAAGGAATCCAGAACACAAACAGATGACATTTTTCTTTTTGAAGCCTATGATAGCAAGATTTTTAATTATGGATTATTCATCCTATTTTGGCATCCTTATCAAATAATTATTTTCTACCAATCTCCTAAAACAGCATTCTGAAAAGACTTAAGTTATTAATCCATATTTTGATAGCTACTTTGTTATTTTTACTTACTTGTTTCAAAATATGGAAGGTGGCAGCATAATATGCCTTATGATTCCAAGCAACAGCATAATTATGGGAATATTTCAGGTGGAGAGAAAATAAAGAGCTGAAGTATAACATTCATCTATTTTAAAAATAGAACAATGAAAACTTTCAAAGAAAAATACTTTTTAAAGTGTAAACAGCACTCACAAACACTTGAACAGGGCTTTAGGAGGGAGATAATATGAAAAGAAAAGATCCCATTTTTGTGCAGTAAGGGAGCTCTTAGGTTCAGAAGATGTTGCCTTGGGACAGTTAATCTTTAGAGGAATAGAATTATTGAATAACAAAGAATGTGTTCAAAAAAGGCTTCAAAGTGGCCAAAGACAAAGACAGGATAAAATCTAGGCTACTCCAAATGAATTAGTCTTGGTAATAATTGAGAGCTCAAATGATAGACCAGAAAGAGGAAATAAAAGAAAAAGACTCTTACCAGGGGTTGGCCTAGAGGACAGTGACAAGATGGTTAGATTTGTAGGTAAGTTATGGAGATAAAGAAAAGTCAGTGGAGGATGTGTCTGTGATGTTACCTATGTAAGATCAGGCTTTTAAACAAGTGCAAACCAGTAAGTTTTTATTTGGACCCAGAACATGAACTGGAAATTGTGTGAATAATCCAAAACCCTTTAATTGTACTTGCAGAATGAAAAGGGTTTTATATATATATAGAGAGAGAGAGAGAGAGAAAAAAAAATAAAAGTTTCTTATGATAGATATGGCATTAGCCAGTCCCCATGGGCTCTCACAACTTTATGAATGTGGTTTTCTCCCTTAGAAAATGAAAACTCACCCCTTCGGTTATGATTCTGATCATCCATGTCACTCACACAAAATTCTTTTGCATTTAATCTGCATACTCATGTTTCTCAGTGGGGCAGGAAGCAAGCACTACTCTAGAGGTGATATTTGGTAATATTTGGAGACATTTTTGGCTGTCACAACTGGGGCAATGTGACTGGACTGTAGTGGGTACAGGCCAACGATCCCCTAAGCATGGTATAATGAATCGGGAAACAGCACAAAATGTCAACAGTGCTGATAATGAGAAACCTTAATAAAGCAAAAATTCCTTTGCACCCAATTCTTGTCTATTGATTATTTTAACAGCCCCTCTTATTAGAAAATATTAACATAAGCACTCCACTAGAAAAATTAGGTATAAACTGGAACCAGAATGTTCTGTGAAAGCTAACCCTTGAAAATACCCCCAATGAAGTAAGAGTGTTGCGACCATATTTAACACAGAATGCATGTATCTGTATTTTGAGCTCTGTGTAAGACCTGCTCAGCAATGGGAGTTTATTTTGGGAGCCAAGATATATGGATCCCAATGTGTTTGATCTTTTTCTGTCATTAACAAGTTGTAACTGGAGAAGGTAGCTCAGTTACCAAGATTTGGTAGACAGGAAGATAGAGCTAGTATTTGTTTTACCTCCCATTTAGTATGAAAATTAAAAGAAAGAAGATCTGAAAATAATTTGAGAAAAGCGCTTTAAAGATGTAAAAGGTCATTAACATTGATGTTCTACAATGCTCAAAGCATTTTCTCTAGCTAATTTTGCTATACATTAAACATCAACTCAACGAGTGCTTGAATTTCAATTTGGGCAACCACAGCATTAGCTATTTTGCTGACTATAGACAGAAAAATAGTAAGTTTCTTCTTACAAAAAAAAAAAAAACAAAAAACCCCCAAAAACGTATGGTTTAGCTTGGTAAATACATCAGTTATCCATGACCTCAATAAGATTGCATAATAAACAATCACAAAAACCAAAGTGCCATACAACATAAAGCATTTGACTGCTCATCTGTCTAGGATAAGCTGGGGTTTAGCGAGGCAGCTCTGTCTTGGCTCGGAGGCTGGCTGACTGTCAACTCATCTAGGACGCCTTGGCTGAAGCACTGATTCTACTTCATACATTTCTCATCCTTCTGTAGACTACACACAAGCAGATTCTCATGTTAACAGTAAAGTGCAGGCTTCTGCTTACATGTTCTGTGCTAACATCCCAGTGGGGGAAGCAAGTCATGTGTTTAAACTCAGCGTTAAAGGTTAAGAGAACACTTTATTGACAGTTCATGAAGACTGCAAAGCTATATGGCAAATGATGTGGTCGTGAGAGTGGTTAAAATTTGGGCGAATGATTCTACTTCAGGAAAGAAATACAATCACGGGCTTGGAAGGATTTGATGGAGAGTATTGTACATCACCTAGATTTTCTGGATTTTAGTAGGATGATGTTACTAGATGTGACTGAATTGACTCCCTTGTTGAGATCATGAGTGTGTCTTATGCGTGGTGGAAGGGAATCTGGATGTCCAAGGGACAGACAGGAAAACAGAGAGCTATGTGTCAGAGTTAGTGCCTCCTTTTCTCACTGAATTTATACGGGATCTCATGGCTAGTTTTCTCCAGTGGGTCTGAGCAGAAGTAAATGTGTCATTTCCAGACCAAATGCCTAAGAAGTAAGTGTATATTTCCTCTTTCTGTCTGTCTCCTGCTGGGTGAGGGCAAAGTAGCTAAGGGCCTAGAAGATGTCAGAGGTGCAGAATAGACTGAAGCCTGGTTCCTGAATGTTCATAGAGAAAAGAGTCACCCACTGACCCTTAGTAACAGCGAATGCACTTGAGTTTAATATAAACAATACAAACCAACATTTTTAGATATTTCAAACATTATCCCAATATAACACAATTTGAGTAATAACATTATTATCAATTTAAAAGTTAAAAACCTACTAATTAAAGATATTCTTATGAATAGAGCATAGCTTGCTTCTGGCTATGGTTGATACATTGTGTTAACTTGAGCAGTTTAGAAGTTTAACTGAGAGACTCAGCAGGGAGCCAGTGTTCTGACCTTGCAAATATCCTCATCCTGTGCAAGAGGAGGGCAAGGAGATTTTGTGAGTGCTACACCCACCCTGGAGGGTGGGGACTGTGGACAATACTAGCCAAGAAAAGAAGTTTTCTTCTTTTTGCTCTGTAAGATAAATAAACCTTTCCTTCCCTAATTTTGGGTGTCAGGTGTTTTGTCTCAAGAAGGAAAGAAAAGTAACCAAGACACTACTGTAATTGAGAATTAAAATCTCTAATACATTTTCATTAGTAAGTACTCAATCCATTTGAATATTCCAACATTGGCACGTTTACTGACTTCCAAAACAACTGTTTCTCTTAAAAAAAAAAAAAAAGCTTATTTACTGGAAAACCCTACCTTATTTGAACTGTCTGTCTCTGTAAATTCACTCATTTGCTGATTTGAAAATTACTAAGCACAAGCTTATGCCCTCCCATAAAGAGCATATCTTTTATTATTTTAAAATACATATAGATTCTACTCCCAAATTATTATTGTGTCTTTTCTTTTCAGTTCAATAATGACCCAAAGAAAATGAATTAAAATGTCTTTGGTGAACTGACAGCAGTAATCACGTATTACTGTTTCAATATGCCTAGCAAACTGAGATAACCAAAAGCCATATTAACAATATAGGATGTTAATTTTCTTTATGTAGCTAAGAAACTAACACATTTAAAAAATCTAAAATGCAAAATCAAAGTCATAGAACAAGTCAGGGCAAAAACAATCATCTAAGATTTAAAGGAGTCCGAACACATAATAAGAGAGACCACAAAGCCATTTTACAAATATAGAGATTTTACTATGTTGGGATTTGATAACATTTTGAGGTTTTCTTTCCAACATTTTGACATAAAGAAGGATTTGTATTAACTAAATCAACTAGAAGAATTTTTATGTAATTTCTAAGAAATTCTGTTTCTTGAAGTTCTGTAATACCAACATCTTGTATCCATTATTTTTATTTATGCTTTTCTTCCCTCTCTGACTTGAATATTGGTTCAATTATGCAAAGCTTCTAAGAGGAAAGCTTCATACTGAAAATTTCTGACCCTTTTGTGCATTTTTATGAACCAACCAAACCTTCAGGGGTTTTTCCCTCCTGTGAAATGCTAGAATGTGGGAGATGATGACCTCTGCTGGCTATCAGGTAATGTAACCAAAGCCACTTTGACAATTTTCCAGATAGCAGCTGTTTCTCTATGATGCATAGGGAAAAATTACCAGAATGAATTGAAAGTAAGTGGTGAAGAGAAATAACAGCCCCTTGCTGGTTTTAATGCAGCTTTTGAAATTCTATGTTAAATAATTTATTTAGGTTAAGAAATGCATTTTGATTATCCCATCTGGGTCTTATTTTTTTTGAGAATAAATGCATAGTTGCTATAGATTCTACAAAACACATATTTCAAATTTCAAAAGCAATGCTTGAGGTTGCATATTTGCAAGAAAGATGAGTTTTAGAGCTCTGTATAATATAGTGCTTAGGGTTAATAATATGGTACTGTATACTTCAAAATCTGTTGAGAGGTGTTTCTCATAGTAAGTATTATCAAAATAAGATAAACAATACGTGATAGCTTTTTAGCTATTACTAAAAGTTTATTATAAAATAGTCAAACACTCCAGAAGTGATACCAGTGGCTATGAGGGTCTCAGTATCTGTACTTGCCCTAGTCTATCTTTGCAGATTAGAATTAACTGATTGTGAGGAAAAATGTATTTTTAATGTGTGGATAACTTGGTTTGGGATTTTAGGTTTCTTTCAGGTGGATGGAATTTAAGCATGCGTTGCCTTATCAGGCTAAGTAAGCAGAAATAAATTAATGTATAAGATACATAAAGACATTTTCTATCCATGCCCTTAAAAAATCAAACATTCTACAACATTACTGACTAGTCTCCCCAGAATGAAGAATTAACCATTTATTTTTTCCTAAACACTAATTTCCAAATGGATAAGAAAAAAGTGCACTTGAATGAAGCTATCTCGAATGTAAGCTTTTGAATTTTAATACAGAGTAAAATTTGATTTCCAGACTTGACTTTCAGTGGAAAGCTGTTCTACCAGCATAAGTAAAATTATTTTTCATAAATGGTCAAATAATTTTTAAAAACATTACCATTCCTGAATTATAAGAATTCTTCAGTTCTTGTTCACAGACCATTTATTACTAAATACTTAACACAAGACAATGTCATTATAAAGATGAATCTCCGTAGTTTAATGAAGTTCCGATTTGATTTAACCTGCAAAAATGAACCTCGTTTTAAAAAAGAGCTTTGTTTTTCTGTGTGAAAAAGAGGAAATCTGGGATTTTGTATGTGTAATTTAAAAGTTTTGCTGGTGTTTCAAGATATGCTTATGGCACAAACTTGATAAAATCTTTGCTATACCAAGTCCTTCAAAAAGGGATGGAAAAAAATTTATCCCAAGGAATTATCTAATGAATACAGATAATATGCCACTCTGTAATACATATATCCATTAATTATATTGTGTTTGCATTCTAGTTAGACATTAGAAGTTTTTGAACTTGTTTTTAATGGTTGATTAGGGTAGAGCTCTAACTCATGCTAACAAAGTGAAGCGAGTTAGTAATGTCCAACTACAGGTCTGTAGGCAAGCTCTGCTTTGTCAGTCTTATCACTGGACACAGTGAAATTAGAAACCTAAGGTAAATGATAATTTTTCATGAATCTCAGTACATAAAGTTTAAAGACCTGTGCTTTATACTATAAAAGTTTGTAACTGTCAATTATCACTTGTTGTGAAAACAGAATAAAATTTAAATTAATAGAAAACACCAAAAACAGTATTCAAACAAAACTTATTTAGAAAAATCAAAAGTTTACAATGCTCAAGTCCCCTCTTGCCATGCTTTTGGAGTTTTTCTTGTTTTAAAATCTCAGAGTTTGTAATCACCATCCTACCAGTTTGTCACTTTCTTAATTCTATCAAAATAAGACATCTTATCATAATATCTCAAGAATTAAACTGAGCCAAGCTTCCTCAGCTCAGAGCTGATACAATACTTGCAAAATCCTCCATTTAATAGAAAGAACATTACCCAAATAACATGTGACTCATCATAATTCCACAATAGTTACAGAACTTCTGCATTTTGTGAAAATAATTTTTATTCTTACAGTCTTCGAGAAACCTTTATGAAATCCACATGTATATCAGTGGGGTTTCTCTTTCACAATTGGGAAGCTATGTTTTACCTGTCATAAATGAACTGGAATCCCTGTAGATTCAAGTTTAATTCAAAAACACTCTCCAGAGCTGCTAAATTTGGCAACCGACACTTCCCCCTCCATATGCCATCCTTAGGGGATTCTGCATACATTGTCCATAATGGTTTTTACTTAGGATGTCTGGAAAAGTAGATATTATGGTCACACAAGGGTCATTAAAGGGAATTTGAAAACAGATCCATTAAATTGAAGTATTCAATTGTAAGAGTCTTCCAGTTGGAGAGACTATGCTAATTGATATTCAAGGAATAACTGTATCTGCCCCATGCTTTTGTCATAACCTCTAACTTCTTATGCTTATATTGTTTATCAACCTGGTGTGGTATTCTCCCTGGAGAAGGAAATATTAGCAAAACATGGTATGCATAGAAAGTGCAGCAGATAAATAAAGAGTTGTCCCTCAGAGTGGACTTCATTTCCATTCCGTTCCATTGTTCAGAGCCTTCACTGTTTCAAAGCCATCTTTTTTTCATTAATTGCATCAGCTCTGCTTTTGTTATGTCTTGTAAAGAGAAAAGAAACTTTCTATGATTTCTCTTCTAGCTGTGGAATGAAGTAATTGCAGTGTTTTGCAAACATACAATATCTTAAAGTCTCTGGTCAGTCTTTGAGTAGATTTAAAAATACTTTCCTGTATTGTTATGCTAGCATTCCCTGAAATTCTGTTTGTGCTTCTTTCCTCTCTGTGCTCCTATTTTGTGTCCTTACACTTTTCTCTACACCTGGCTCTCATTTTCAAGCCTAATAGCTCTCAAGAGCAACGAAAGTTTCCCAAAGGCTTCCCAGCTTGGCCCTGTCTCAGCAATATACGATTCTTGAGTTTTGTGCCTTCTTTCTTCAATTCTAAGTTTGATTTCCTTATGTTGGAATGATTTTTAGGAAGCATTCCCACCTCTGTCGTGCCCACAGCAGGCTCTCTGTTGAATAGCATCATTGAGGTCCTTGGCCTGTGGCATTGAGTGAAGAAGGAACATAAAGTTTTGTCTACTGCAGTACAGCTTTCGTGGGACAGTAATCTTAGCAAGAGCATAGTCATAATGATTCTTTGCATCTGGATAGCGTTTGGTGCATTGTCTCACTGAATTCTACAAAGATCCTGCAAAACAAATAGGGCTGTTCTCATTCTTCACATTTTATAGATGAGAAAAACATGACGCTAAACATTTAGGTGATTGGCCCAGCAAAAGAGCAGAACAGGCAAGCTAGTCTTCTGCTTTCTTTTTTTCCAGTGTTCTTCATAGGACTCTCTTTCTTCATCTGTATGATTAGAAAAATACTGACCTAGAGTTGTTATGGGGAAAAAGTGAAAGAATTTGGATAAAGCACTTAGAATGTGCATGCTACTTAGTAAGTGCTCAACAAATGTTAATTTATTTCTTTTGTCTTGTACATATAACAGATAAGTTGGCAGGATAACATGTAAATGTAGCTATCTTTTTGTACATATAAGGATATAATAATCTACAAAAGAGAGCTTTTAAGTAGCCATTGCCTATTTTCCAAGGAAAATTACATTTAGATTGATACAATGAAATGAGCGAATCCAAACACAGCAGGTACACAGTGAGGAGAACAGATTCTGAACACATACCATGTCTTTACAATTTACGTGCTGATTAGGTGTGGTTTGGGCAAATTAATCTCTCTGTGCCTCAGTTTTTATATCTGTAAAATGTGACTTTTGAAAGCTATTATATAGGTGGTTATGAGGACTGAGTGTAACAGAGGTATTTAACAGGAATTTTGACTAAGGTGTAAGGCTATGATAGACCTTGGATATAATAGACCCACAAAATACAGATTTAGAGAGAAAGAGTTCCAGGCCGTTGGCTACGTGTGTCCCTTAGCCAGAAGTCCTGTACCCCGAGTCACTGTCAGGGGGATGCCTTAGGGAGAATGATACTCTCGTCTCCTCCTGGGAAGGGATATGTAGTTGCTGCCTTCCTGTGCAGGTCACAGGAGGTGGACTTCACCAGGACTAGAGCGTGACAGGTGTTCCCAGGCCGGGGTGATTGAGGCCCTCTTCATGCCTGAGATGGTAAGAGCAGCAGACAGATGAAACAGAGCAAAGAGCTGCCGCGGAAAGTAATGTCACTATCCTGCCTAACAGTGGGCGAAGGGTGCCTGGACCCAGGCCCAGATGCAGAAACTGCAGTTATGACTTCAACCTCCTTCTTTTTCTTCTTATTTTTGTTTTTGTTTTATTAAGGCATCCTGTTCAAGAACATGGTCTTCCAGGGAACCAAAATGGAATGCATAAGCATCTATACTAACCTAGAAGGCAGGAGGTTTAGTTCAGTGGTAAAGCACTTGATTAGCATACACGCTAGCTTCGATCCCTAGCACCACAAAGGAAAAAAAAAAAAATCAAAACAAACAAACCAGCAAGTAAGAAACACCCACAAAACTTGCAGAGGCCAGCTAAAGGCAGGGCCCTTCTCCTGAAAAAGGAAGGTTCTGAGAGAATCTCCAACCATCAAGCGATTGACATAAGAGAGCAAGTCAGACAGGCCCCCCAGCCCTGAATGCCTTCCCTGGAGAACTTGCTACCACCTTACAAAGTACCAGTTGGAGAGCACTGTGCTTCTCCTTCCACTGCTGTCTGCCCCTGCAGGTGGCCCATCAAAGGCAGACCGTGGCCCAGAGAAAGGAGAGACAGGAGTGTTTCCACTTTACATCAGCTCCAACTTTTGATTGCAACACACTCACTGATGTTCTGAAGTATAAATTAGATTGCATATGTGATTTAGAGGGACTGTGGTACTACTATCTAATTGTTTGGAGTGAACTCATTAGTTGGCCCTTTTTTGTATCCAAAAAAAGGGAAGGTATAACCCCACTGAGCAGTACTGAAGGGAAGCACAGTAACAAAAATAAGGCAATTTTGTAATAATTTTGTATAATGCATGTTATTCTATAGCATGCATATTAGGTCTGTGGTCAAGTCAAACCCCTCAAGTTATTTCCCTAGGAAATAGTTTTCTAAGTCAGCTCTTCCTCATCCTGTAGGTGCATAGAATGGGGCATAATTTTAAAATAACTTTATCTTTTTCACTCTGTGACCTGTTTTTTTTTGTTGTTGGTTTTTGTTTTTTTTTTTTTTGCCTTAGGCTTCTGCCTGGGAACACTGGGGTAAAGAACTTTGAATATAATTTGTTCTCAAAGACATTAGTTTTCTTTCTCTGTCCTGAAAGTATATTTTCTTTTCTGAGAGATAAAAAAAAAATTGTAAATGCAAAAGAATGTCAAGAAAATTCAAGATCTTCAAAAAATCTTTCATACAATAGGGAATAATTAGTAGTAACTCACTACCTTGTTCAACTGACCATTGGAAGCCTTCCTTTATTAAACTAAAATGAAATCCCTATGCATAGAATTTCCATCCATTTGTTCATGTTTTATCTCCTAAAGGAATATAGCTCATGTTTAGCTGGAGTTCCATGGTTTTAAGTTTTTTTCCCTCTTCCACATAATAGAAGACAGTTATGTCTTCCTTTGGTTGAACTCCAGGCCCAGATGTAACTCAAGAGCAGAGCTCATTTAACTGTCATATAACACACATATTAGGTTTGTGGTCAGCTCAAGCCCTGCAAATAATTTTCAGAGGAAATACCCCCACAATCCACTCTGCCCATCCTGTGCTTGTACAATCAGTTATTTTAAAAACGGAAGAGAGAGATTTAGCATCGTTAGACTCCATTTTGTTAATTCTGTCCCAGTGTTCCAGGCTTTCGAAACTATTTAGAACCTCACTTCTCATTCAGAAAGACTGATTTTTATTTCTTTAAGAATTTTTTATTCTTATTTTTTTGAAAAGAGCTTATTACACAGAATTGAAAGTACTCATTCCAAGAAAATCGACTTCTCGAAAGAGAGGAACATTATAGCCTGGAGCTGGGGATATTTCCAAATATTGGGGGAGTGGAAATCTGTGGAATTTGTGAGTCTGTAGAAAGTTTGTGCTCCACTCACAGGGAGAAAAGTGACAGTCACCCACAGGAGTACAGGATGTGACTCGTTTTCAGGTGAAGCAATGGCCTATTGTACAGGGAAAAAGGCTTGTTCATCATTAGCATCATTATTATTTTTTAAGATGGTTGATCTAAGATATTTTTGCATAAAAACATTCTTTTAACCCTTTGAATCTGTTTTTCTGTCTTAAGGATAGATTTCTGTTCTATATATCATCAACTAATCTAGTTTATTGATTTATAGTATCTTTTAGGGATTTGAGGTGTGATGAAACTGGAATCAAAAAACAAGCCTTAGAAATATAAACAATCTAAGGTGTAAAGATATAAAATACAGACAGTGGATAACCTTGGGCAACTCCCTGTCCTGAAATGGCAGTCTTCTTAAAAATACAACTTTAAAATTGTGCAATTATGATTTTACTTGTCCTATTTCTATCTTTATAGGAACATTGATTTTTTTTAATTCTATTTTTTATCTCCGTTTTGACCTTTGATAGTTTCTAAGAATTCTTGAAAATCTTCACTTCAGCTACTGATGAAAGCATTAAATGGAAAATTATTTCTGAATAAACATCAAGGATAGGTAGGTCTTTGAGCACACGAATGGGCATTCACCATGGCGTGTTTCCCAAAGCAGAATTACTTGTACAAACAAAAAACCAGAAATTTGGAACTAAGCTATCAATGGGAGATGAGTTATTAATATTCATTTGTGTTAGATATTGTAAATTGCATATTTTTAAGGTCAGTTAAGCAATTTAGTTCAGTCACCTAAACTAGTGATAGTCACCTTCCTTTATGAGAGGGTGTTACTGATCTGGAAATCATGGTTTACGGTAAATACATGTACGCGGATCATAGAATACATATGGCAGTGGTACACCGTGTCAAAGCTAAGGCACCAGACTTGAAGTTGACATTCCCGTGGGGGCAGACATGGGGTCATCATCAGACTGGCTTCTGGTGTGATTTTGCTTTGGTTTCACCTTTTCTCTGCCCACGTTCTAAGCTTTGTTTTCCTGTTTACACTACTTCTATGAGTTAGCCAGTATTCCTCTAATACATTCCACGTCCGTTCAATATACACTCTAAGTCATTTCCTGTTGGTTACAGGGAGTGGTACAACTCTTTTCTTACTGCTACTTAATCTCTCATTTCTACTTTTTCCTACAACAGTTTCAGAGCAAGGCTCACACCTGTGCTCACGCCCACAGCGGTAGATGTTAGGCACCGCTAAGAGCTGCCAACTGCTCGCTCAAGGGAGATGCACTGGGCCCCTTCAAATGCTTTGAATGTGTACATTTGCTTCTTCAGCTAGGAAATTCACCAGCTCTGAAAGGTGGAGTTTCACAGCTTTTATGTGCTGAACGTTCTTTCTCCTCTTCTTACTTCTGCTCATTTCGGTTAGGTTTTGTTTTCATGTTCATTTCTTGCACAAACAAAAAACCAGAAATGTAGAACTAAACTATCAAAGGCAGTGCTAAATAGCACATGTAGCAGTGGTCAATATTTGTAGAAAAGAGAACTGCATGTGCAGTGCATGTAAAACACACTGTAGATCTTTGCCACTGGAAATCTTATTATTAGTACTGAAAGCTGTCTAGGTGTACAGCATAACCACAAAAACAAAACAGTGGGAATGCATTGCATGCTTGCTGTCCTGCTGGCCTTGAGCACCATTCTGGCTCTTTTGGTTTGCTTTGCATTTTTATACTGTAAGACATTGATTATAGATCTTATAATTTGCTTCTCCAGGGTCAAAAGATCAGTTTTTATGAGAAGAAATTACCTTGGAAATGTCACTTTTGGTACATAGTGAAACTTAGTAGGAGTGCTTTACGCCAATATAAAAAAAGTGTTTCAACTCTCCAAATTTTTGCCAATAACCTATCTCCCCAAAAGACTGATGTCAGCATTAAAATGCTAAGCACAAAGGACTAGATTTCCTGATCCTTACATCCTAGGAAGAAAGAGTCTAGGGAAAATCATCTATTTAGTAGTTCTGGAGGTAAGCATCTGGCATTTGTAGATTTTACAAATTCCCATGTCATTTCAGTGTGCAGCAATAATTGACAATTAATTGCCTAGTGTAAAATTTGTATCACTATAGTAGATGTTCTGGTTTTGCCTGTCTAATGTCTCTTCTTGTCTCTCCTGGGGCAGCCATTGGGGTTTCCTTGTGGGAAGCACTCCTGCTTTCATCCTATAATTCAGCAGGGACTAACCCTAATCCCAGGCAGCAGGCTTTACCTGTGTAGTCAATTGGTGTATTTGTTGTCCTGGCTAATGCTGGTTGGTTCAGGCATAAGTACCTGACTCAGAGAGGCCAGTAAGGTTCAAGCATGAACCTTATTATCACTTATCTTTTATTATCACTGTGGAGAAGAGAGGTATTATATTTCCTGAGGTTTCAGTAAGATCACACACTAGGTCACATGCCAGTGCAAGGGCTCACAGTGGGAGAGGGGATGACAAACTGAGGGGACACAGAGGAAGTCCAATAAAATCAATTCAGATGGAAGCAGAAGCAAACAAGAGTTGGTGAAAGCTGTAGTGTGTGTGTGTGTGTGTGTGTGTGTGTGTGTGTGTGTGTGAGTGTGTACAGAGAGAGACAGAAAGAATGGGAGGGAAAGAGAGAGAGGCTCAAAGGAGAGTGAGTGCTAATCGTACTATTTGATTATTTGAGCCCCTGAATCCATTTGTGCTTGAATTAGGTTTCCCTCAGAATTTTTCAGAGATATTGACCTTTCTTGTCTATTTGGTCTGCTATAAGGAATTATTTTAAACACAGAAATTTGTCTCATGTTACTAAGGCTGGGAAGACCAAGATCAACCTAAAAACTTAGGTTTCATGCTGGGATCTCCTGGCTGCCATCTCACTATGCACCCATAAGGCCTCTTCATTGTGAATGCTGTGACAGAGAGCTGCCTGGTGTCTTTTGTATAAGGATGCTAGCCCTAGTTTATGTGGGCCACATGCATCACCTCACTTAACCTTACTTATTTCTTTATGAAGTCTACCTACACAAATCTGGGGGATGTACAGTTCAGGTGTCAGGCAATGCATTTCCTCTCCTCTTTTTTCCTTGGAATCATTAGGTTTTATTTCCAATATCATAATATATGAGTTCCAAATGTTATAGCCACTGCGGTCAACTCCTTCACTCAACTCTTCCTCTTCTGTCCTTATGTTCCTATTTATCCTTGAATGGGAATCAGTGTAGTGGGAAGAAGTCCTTTAGGATGGAAAGTTATCAGCTGGTGTGGTTGGGAACAAGGTCTCTGCAGGCTGACTGTTCAGGGCTGAATTTCAGCTCTACTGTTTACCTCACCTCCTTCTACTGGATGAACTCACCTGTGAAGTGACATGTACAAGTCATTATGAACATACCATTAATATTTATCAAATATTCAGAATAGCTTCTGGCATTGTGCTGTAATAATGTTTGTTAAATTTATACACAGACCTAAGTTAAATCACTGCTTATGAATTGATGGACATGTGGCTGCTGCAGGTTACCTAAATTTTCTGAGTCTTTCTTTTCTATAATGAGCTAAAGGAGGATGAAGTGATTGTTTTGGGAGAGGCACGTGTAAATTCACTAGCTCAGGTCTTGACACAGTAAAGTCTCAGCAAGTGGTGTATGAGCAAAGGGATAAATTGCAGTTAGAGAATGAAGTTTCCATTTATGTATTTAAATTTTCACTTTGAACTTGAGCATATTCAATTGTGGACTAGTACATAGATTTATTAGATTCATCTATTTCTCTCTCTTTATTTGGAAAGCATCTAATGTAATTACATGGCAAGGACAGTTTTTCCCAAATGAGAGAATAATTTAGATGAGCACTTGGTAATGGTACTCTCCACAATTCTTTCAAAATCTGTTGCTGAAAAAAAAATACTAGGGCAAAGTGAAACTCTAGCAGGAGCTGTATAATTAGCAATTATTTAAATGGATTACTTCTCCAAGAAACTTTCTGTAATGGAACAAACCACAGTCTGCCTATTAAAATTACATTCTATGTATTCACAATAAAAACCAGGAATGCATAATGGGTTGACTCTTTCTTGAATTTTTAGTCAAAGCAGGGGCTTATTCAAAGTCAGAGTTCTACCTGCCTCTAGATGAGATTTATATAAATGTAATTCCACTTCAAATACTCTCTTGAACTGCTGACTGGAGTCGGGAAGATGATGATTATGTGATTTCACAGCCAGATTCACATTATAAATTAAATCTTTCCATTTTGCCTGTTCTGAGGCTCAAAAGCAGGTTTCTATTTCTTATCTGGGAAATAGATTCTTGTCCTGAATAGACTCTGAAGGCTATTTGAAGTTATTTTCCAATTTGCATTTAAAAAATATTTCTATTTTAAAGTTATTCTTATAAAAAGTTAAGCAATAATGATGTGTTTAAAGAAAAAAATAATTTTTCCCTCTATTTTCAGTCTTATCTGCCTGACATGCAATATCATCATTGTATTTAAATATTGTTCACATTATTATGATTTTGCTTTTTGTTGTTGTTGGCATGTGATGGATATCCATCTTCCTAACTGATGCATGTAGTTTAAATGCATTCCTTACACAGGGGCTTCAGAGTTCAAGAGAGGCATCACACTTTAAGCAATCACTCATCAGGATTTTTTCATCAGAACATTTAGGAAGTTTTCCGATTTTCTTTTCATTTTCAGTCACCACAAAGTATGTGCCAATAAACATGCACAGTACTTAGACTGACAAAAACATGAAAATTGATTTCTTTAATGTGTAATTATTTTACAGTAATTTCAATGTGGTACCACATCCCTTGAAGAGAGTAGAAGAAAATTAAGAATTTGTTGACAGAAAATTTTGATATTAACAAAAGAATATAAAATACAAATATAAGTAATACAGGTCAAAGTTGATCACATTTACTTTTACACTGTGTTACTTATCATATTTGTCTTGATTACTTTTCTCTCATTGTTGAGACAAAATACTTGACGCCTAATATGAAGGAAGGAAAGGTTTATTCCTTACAGTTCTTTGGAGGTTTCAGTCTATATTTAGCTGGCTCCTACACAGGGTTCTGTGAGTGAGGGACAGTTGTTCATGGCAGCTGCAAGTGGCAAGAGTGAAATGGCAAAAGGGGAAAAACCATGCCTTCTTCCTGCCCTTATATTGTATGCCAGTTCCCTCCCTGGGCAGGTGCAGCTTTCACACCACCAAACCCAGTCCTAGACAATGAACCAATCATAAATGCTAGATTCAGCAACCTTCATGACTGCATGAGGCTTGCGGGGGCCACTTAGACACAAACCATAATGGCACTTAACCTTCAAAAATCATTTCTAGATCCTGAAAGGAACACAGGTATCTATACTCACTTAAGGCCCTGTATAATTTCTCAAAAGCATGGGCCTTGGAGCCACACTGGTGAGCATCAAGTGGACTTTCACAGTACGAATTTCACTGCTCCACCACCTCTGAGATTTTCCTAGGTAGGTTCGGAGCAGAACCGAGATTGCAAAAAATTCCAAAGTAGAATTACTAGATTGAACTCACCTCTTGTTTTTATATGTCCCAGAAATAAGTTATGAAGATGATAAGAAGTAATGTATGAAGTTTTTTTATCTTAAAAATGATTTAAAAATTCAAAGAAAGAGGAACATTTGGTGCCAGTCTATACCATTTGAGTTTCAATGTCCACACAGAAAATGCGATTGGAACACAGCTGTGCACACACAGCCCATATTGTCTGTGCCTATGGGTGTCATGCAATGGTTTAAGTAAGTAGTTGTCATAGAGACCATGAAGTCACAAATCCAAAATATTAATAATCTGTATATTTACATAAAATGTTTATCAGCTCCTAAAGGTCTTGATCTAATCTCTTAACATCATGAACTGATCTAGGTCATGATGCTAACTTCTTTTTTTTCCTAGTCTTTCTTTTACTAATTTCACAGTTTAATGGGCTTCATTTTGGCATATTTGTGTGTGCATGCAACATTTCATCCTCCCATTGCCCCCTTGCTCTGCCTTGCCTCCTAGTTTCACAATACTATTTTGGGTGAGTTGAATGAGTATAATTTGATTGAATCTATCTTCCTATTATTGGTTCTTATATCTCCACCCCTCCCTTGTCTCATATTCCTCTTGTTTAATGTGAGTATCCCTTATTGTGCAATATCCATCATTCTCAGTTTGGTTTATTTTGTTCAGCATAATGTTCTCCAAATCCAACCATTTTCCTGAAAATGACCAAATTTTGTGCTTCTGTATGGTGGAATGTTCTTCTATTGTGCATGTTGTAGTCAGGGTTTGCAAGAGAAACAATTTAATGCAGGACACATAATTTATAGGATTATTTTATAATAGTCACCCAGAGAATCAAATACAAAAAAGTCAGGAGGTCTGTTTACACACTAGAGACCCAAAGAATCCAGCTGAGGGCCTGGATTCCATGGTATTGTCCTGCATGAGTCCAGCTAAAGACCAAGAGCCCATCACAATGTCTCATGCAAGTCTGTATCAAGGATCTGCACTGGGAAGGCCCAAAGTTCAGTGGTGGAAGCTAGAAAGTCTGAGCTAGTGGGATGAAGGTTCCATGCCAGCAGGCTGAAGGATCTGCACTGAAGCCAGGAAGTGATGCTCAAAGTAAGGACCAGAGCTTCCCCAAAGTGAATTGCAGCTATTTTCAGTGACAATGAGGTCACAAGCTCCTACAAAGATGAGAAGATCTGAGTTCATATCAGGAAAGCCAGCATGACGAGTTTCACCAGGAGAATCAACAGTACCAGCCCTTCCTGTCTAGCTCTCCTTTTTATCTTGTTGGTAAAAACCTACGGGTGGGCTTTCCATACCCAGAACCTCACTGATTCAGTTTATCTGGGTGTTACAAGCTGACCACAAATTGTCAATCCACCACAATCTACCCCTGGTCAATTTGATAATCACACATTTTACTTTAAACCATAGTCTATGGTGGCAGATTTTTGAAAAGTTAATATGTCTTAGTCTATTCAAATTTACATTAATATAACAATTACATATATACAATTCTTATTGCACTCATTTCTGCCCTAAAAGCAAAATATTCAAAGGGTGATAAAAATTCAAGGTTAAAACCACAATACTTTGATTAGCCTGATCACAAACATCTAAAAACCACATTAAAATAATACATAAAAGAGATTAAAATCACAATCCTTGCTTCCCATTAAGTTTTAGCAACAGGCAGGGATTAAGTTTTAAAAACAGGATTCTCCTGAAATGCAAACGTACTCTTCCCTTCAGGTGTGAGGCTTCATTCAGTTTTCAATTGTGCTGTTCTTAACTATCACATTCTCCTTTGTGTCATCCTTGTAATCCACGGCTTCACTAGAGACTTCTCTCTGGCCAAATGCTTCAAATAACCTTGCTGTTTATTTACTCTTAATTTCAAATATAGATCTGGCCAAAAGCTCTCAACAGTAACCATGCCAGCATCCCAACAGTAAACTGCATTGAAATTTTTCTGCTGCCCAGACAATACCTCTAACCACAAGCAAAATGCAGACCAACTTTCTGCCAGAGCACAATATACTACCTGGAATTCAGTAGCCAATGCAGTCCTTCTCAATAGAAGCCCCTTGAGCTTCATCTTAACCAGCAATTTTTCCATCAGTAGTCTGATTTTCCAGGCTTCAGCCAGAGCCTCCTATATAGTTTATAGCATATGGGAGCTGCCTCTTCAGCCAATATCTCAAAATATTTCAAGTCTCTTGAGCCACATGACTGGCAACATCACAGCAATGGTGCCACTCCCAGTACCAATTTCTGTCTTATTTACTTTTCTCTCTTTGCCAGAACAAAATAACCAACACCCAAAGTTAAAGGAGAAAAGGTTTATTTAGCTCACAGTTTGTGAAGGTTTTTCAGTCCATAATTAGCTGGTTCCAATGCAGGTTGGCACATGGCAGAGGGGCAATCATTCATGGCAGTAGAAGACAACAAAAGCAACAGCAAAACAGCAAAAGCAAAAGGGAGGTGCACAAGAGAAGACTCTTTTTGTCTCTTATATTGTATATTGGTTACCCACCCTACTGTGGGTGCAGCACTCACACCCATAATCCAAGAACTAGACAATAAATCAATCATACACTCTAGATTCAGCCATCTCCAAAAGGCACACCCCCCTATAATTGCATAAGGCTTTGGGGGAATATCCAGACACAAACCATAATAGTGTATATAGACCAATTTTCTTTATTGATTTATTTCTTGGTGGGTGGGTGGGCTGCTTCCATATTTTGGCTGTTGTCAATTGTACCATAATAAATACAGGTATGTGGGTTTCCTTGCAGTATGTTGACTTTATTACTTTGAGTATATACCAAGGAGTTGTATAGCTGGAGCAAATGGTAGTTCCGTGTCTTGGTTACTTTTCTCTCATTGCTGAGACAAAACACCTGACACCAAAAGTTAAAGATGGAAAGATTTATTTAGCTTACAGTTTATGAAGGTTTCAGTCCATAGTTGGCTGGTTCCAAGGCAAGGTGGCACATGGCAGAGGGGCAATCATTTATGGCAGTAGAAGACAGCAAAAGCAACAAGAGCAAAAAGGGAGGAATATGAGAGCAAGCCTCTTTCTCTCCCTTATAATGTGTGCAGAGTTCCCACTCCAAGGTGGGAGTAGCACTCACACTCATAATTCCAGCATTGGACCATGAATCAATCACAAACTCTAGAAGCCCACTTCATGATTGCTTGAGGCTTCAGGGGGACATCTAGACACAAACCATGACATTCTATTTTCAGTTTTTAGGTTGTTTTGGTTTTTTGAAGCAAGGCCTTTTTATTTCAGGCTAGTCTTGAACTCACTATGTAGACCAGTCTATCCTCGAGTGTGATCCTCCTTCCTTAGCCTTCCAGGTGCTAGAATTACAACTGTGAATTACCACAACTGGCCTTATTTTCAGTTTTTTGAGGAACCTCCATACCCATTTCCCTAGGGGTTCTATTAATTTACAGCCCCACCAGCAGTGAGAAGAGTTTATTTTCTCCCACATTCTCACCAGCATTTATTACTCTTTGTATTCTTGATGACAGCTGTTCTGACTGAGGTGAAATGGAATCTCACTTATAATTTGGATATGTATTTCCCCAAGGGCTAAAGATGTTGAATGTTCTTTTCATATAATCACTGGGCATTTGTACTTCTTTTGAGAAGTGTCTGTTCAATTCAGTTGTCTATTACTGATTTGGCTACTTGATTTTTTGATGTTAGGTATTTTGAGATTTTTATCTCTTTAAAATATTAATCTTGTTAGAACAAAAGCTGGCAAAGATTTTCTCCCACTCTGGAAGTTGTCTCTTCATTCTTGTTTCCCTTGCTGTGCAGAAATTTTTTAATTTGATGTATCCCATATTTTTATTCTTGCTGTTATTTCCTATGTTACCAGAGTTCTGTTCAGGAAGTCTGTGCCTGTATCTGTGGCTTCCACTATTTTTTTTAAAGCAGTTTTAAAGTGTCACATCTTGTCCCTAGATATTTGATCCATTTGTGTTGTGGATTGTGTCTAGATGTGCCCTCAAAATCTCATGTGTTCATAGGTGGGGCTTTTCAGAGGTGGCTAGATATAGAGGGTGATGCTGGGATCAAGGGCATGTGATTACCAAACTCGTCCACTGATTCATTTGGCGTGATTCTAGGTGTGGATAATGGAAAGACCTGCCCTAGGTGTGAGTGGTACCCACAGTAAAGGTGCACAGCCTGGATAGAATATAAGGGACAGAAAGAGGGCTGCTATGGTGGCTTGCTCCTTCACTACTTTGTTGCTTTCTGTCTTCTGCCTTTCTACCTTCTGCCTGCCATAAATGATTTCTTTTCTGCCATGTCACCCTACCTTGGAGCCAGCCAACTATGAACTGAAACCTCTACAAACTGTGAGCTACAGTAAACTTTTCTTCTTTTCTTCCTTCAATTCTGAGTGTTAGGTATTTATGTTAGTAATGAGAAAAGTAACTAAGACAATTTTGAATAAATTTTTATACAAGGTGAGAACAGAGATTTCATTTTAATTTTCTACAAGTGGATATTCAATCTTCCTAGCACCATTTATAAAAGAGGCTGCCTGTTCTCCAAAGTATGCTTTTGGCTTCTTTGTCCATAATTAGATGACTGTAGTTGCATAGGTTTGTTTCTCTGTTCTCTATTCTGTTCCATTGGTCTATGTGTTTGCTTTTTGTGTCAGTAACATGAGGTTTTTATTACTATGGCTTTATAGTATGATTTTACATTGGGCACTATGGTGTCTTTGGCCTTGACCCTTTTGATTAGGATTACTTTTTCTACCCTGAGTATTTTATGTAGGATGCCACCATCCCCTCTGACAAACATTATGGTAACTTAGGATGTACAGTCAAATATCTACAAGTCACAATATAGTTTTTTTAATCTAATTTTGATAGTAACATGGACACAGCTGGGTTTTTTTATCATAAAATACAGCTATATAAGGAGTGATGGTGATTGGTAGCAGTAGATACTGTTGGGGTGCCAGAGTTTCCATTTAGAGGTGATTTTTTAGTTGTTTCTAGAATAAAATTCTAGAACTCAATGAACCATGCATAAACAATGACAAAGTTTCACATTTATTAAAGTTAGGGGGGAAAAGCAGAAGGTAAGGAAAAAATGGGCTCTGCAGAGCAAATTTTGTGCCAAGTAAAAAGAAAAACACTTTAGAGCGTAGAGTGGTCTATTGTGAAGAGGCATGATAGCGTGCACTTAATGCAACTGTCTTGTTTTCGTATTACCCCCCCCAGTGTCATGTCTAGGTTACCTATCAAAATCCTGCTGGAGGTGAGAAGTCCACAAGAGTTGTGAGAATTCTCCTGTGTATGTGTTCCAGGATCTTGTCATACATGCTTTCTGAGCTAGTGTCAGCCACACCTTATCTTCTTGTCTCGGTACCAACTGACAGCTGTTGGGTATGCAGGAGAGTGTGCAGCTGGGGAGGGCAGGCCCAGTGAAAAAAAGGGTATGTTCCTTGTCTCTGTTCTGTTATTGACATGTAGAAATGAGAGCAATTCAGTTTTTTGTAGTATAATCTCCTAACACTTAAGAGTTTAACAATTAATTTAACACAGAAGACTTCTCAAAACAAACTCTAAAATAGTGAAATATTTTAAGCTCTAAATCTTCAACCTAGATTGATGTACCCTGCAAAACTATCTTTCAAAATTGATGAAGATATAAGATACTTCCATGACAAAGAACAACTGACAAAATCAATAACTACCCAACCAGCTCTACAGAATGATCTAAAAGACATATTAGAAAGAGATAATGAAGACCACAAACATAGGAACACCAACAGAAATAAGCCAACAAGCAGAGCAAGCAGTTAAACAGAACTGAAAGACAGAGAGCAAACAACAGTGAAACAACCTGAAAAATAAATGCCAGTACATATCATAAAAGCCAATACTATCAGTGTAAATGGTTTCAACTCACTAATCAAAAGAAACAGGCTTGCAGAATGGATCAAGAAGCAAGATCCAACAATATGCTGCATCCAAGAAACACATTTACCCCAAAAGAAATTAATACATAAAATTCAGAGGACAGAAAACAATTCTCTATGACACAGGAACCTAGAAAACAGGAGGGGTAGCTATTCTATTTGCAGAAAGTACAAACTGTAAGCCAAAACTGATCAAAAGGGACAAAGAAGGTCACTACATACTGTTCAGGGAAAACTCCAAGAAGAAGAGATAATAATCATAAATATTTATGCACCAACACTGGTGCAACCAACTACATAAAAGAAATATTAACTGATATGAAAAACCAAATAAGCACTAACACAGTTGCAGTGGGGGACCTTAATACCCCACTTTCACAAATGGATAGATCAACTAGACAAAAATCAATAAAGAAATAATTAGTAAACCAAACAAGTGAACAAATGGACCTGATAGATGTCTATTGAATGTTCCATCCCAAAACTTCAGAATATACATTCTTTTTAGCTGCACATGGGATGTTCTCCAAAATATATTAGCTGACAAAATATGTTTAAATAAATGCAGAGGAAATTAAATCATCCCATACATACTAACTACCATAGTGCAATGAACCTGGAAATCAGTGACAAAGGAAACCACAAAAAATACATCAACACATGGAGATTAAACAACATTCCATGCCCTGGTAAGCAGCTGGGGGCCTAGCAAGCCACTGGTGCTCCAGGGTGAGAACTATCAGCAATTCCTGAGCTCTGCATCATGTGGGAACTTTGGGCGCTGGGAGAACAGGCAGCCTACTCGCCGCCCTGGTAAGCAGCTGGGGGCCTGCCGGTGAGTGGGCTAAGAATCAGACATCAATCCTTCCCCCCCACCCTGTTAGCAAGTCGGCACCAGTGGTCTGAGTATCTCTTGGGAGGACAAATGTATGCAGTGTGGCAAATAAGGGGGATTTCCTTCTACCATCTCTTTGAAGGCAAATATTTTTAACACTGTTTTGCTCAGTTTTGATTAATGGTACTGCTTTATTCAATATTCTGTTTTTATAAGTTCGATATTTCCTTCCATTTTCCTCTACCTGATTGAGAGGACAGCTAATGTGAACAGAATAGGATGTACTATTCTATTCTGTACTATTCTATGTCCTGGTGACCTGCTGTGAGGTTCTGTTGTAGTTTGATTGCACTGCAGTCGCATGGGTATGTTCTATCTTGTTCTGCTATATTTTGCTATGTTCAAAAAAAAAGTAGATAACAAAGTAACAAAATATCTTCAAAAATCTCCCAACTGCACCAAAGCTGATCCATGGAGCATGGATGAGAAGAAACTCAAAAACAAGGCAACAGAATTATATAAGGTGATTAAAAAGTAAATAACAACAACAAAACAAGTCAGTAAGGTACTGAGCAACCTGAAACAGGATATAACTAAATAGATAATGGACTTAAAAAGTAAAAAGAAGAAAAGAAATTGCTCTAGAGGCTATGGCTGCATATGTTTAAGTGTGTAGGATTGATAACCATGTTGCTAAGTTGTTTCTGGATCACTGAACTTCTTTGTAGTCTCACTGTTTGAATGTTCACTTTGTATGCTTTAATTTTTTAACTTTAACAACTAGGTCTAAGAAGACAATATATAATTTATCAACTAGTGATTTCTTACTGCTTATTTTTTTTGAAATTCTGTATTGTTTCTACCCCTTTTTCTGTTTTGCTTTTTTTCTCTTTAAATAAAATTTAAAAAAAACACTTCACTGAACAACCAATGGGTCACAGAGGAAATTAAAAGTGAAATTAAACTGTACATACAATTAATTGACAATGCTGACACAACATATCAAAACTTGTCAGATGCAATGAAAGCAGTCCTACAAGGGAAATTTATAGCAATGAACTCACACATCAGGAAAACAGAATGAACTCAAATAAATAAGCTATGTTAAACCTCAAAACTCAAAGCTTATATGAGAGAGAAAATTATAAAAAGAAGAGCAGAAATTAATGCAATAGAGGCTTAGAAAACAAAACAGAGAATCAATGAATCAAAAAGTTGGCTCTTTGAAATGATAAATAAGATTTATAAGTCATTGGACAACCTCATCAAAAGAGGAAAGAAAAAACACAAATTTGAGCAATTATAAATGAAAAGGTGGAAATCACAATGGATCCCAAAGAAATTCAAGAGATCATTAATTCCTACTATGAGAACCTATACTAATAAGATGGAAATCACAGAAGAAATGAATAGGTTCCTAGACACAATCAAATTGTCAAAGCAAATCAAGAGATATAAACATTCTAAATAAACCAATATCAGTCAATGAAATTGAAAATGTAATAAAGAATTTACCAACAAGGAAAAGCCCAGGCCCTGACTGATTCAATGGTGAATTCCACAAGAAATTTAGAGATGAACTTATACCAATAATGTGGAAGCTTAAAGAAATGGAGAGAGAAGCAGTTTTCTCAAAGCCATTTCTGGAAGCAAGTATTACCCTGATTCCAAAATTGGAGAAAAACTAAGTAAGAAAGAAAACTGCAGGCCAATATCCTTAATGAACATTGATGCAAAAATCCATAATGAGATATTGGCAAACAGAATGCAGCAAATCATCAAGAAGATCATATACCATAATCAAGTAGGATTCATCCCAGGGATGTAGGGATGTTTCAACATATGCAAGTCAATAAATTGTAATACACCATATTAAGAGAACCACAGACAAAATCACATGGTCTTATCAATAGGTGCAGAAAAAGCATTTGACAAAATTCAACACCCATTCATGATAAAAACTCTACCGAAAACTGGAATAGATGGTGTCGACTCATCACTGAGACAGATGGTCTTTATCTCAATCTTATAAAAACCATCTAGGACAAACCAACAGCTTATAACACACTAAATAGTCAAAAGCTGAAAGCTTTCATTCTAAAATTAGGAGCAAAACAAAGATCTCCACTATCACCACTTCTATACATATAGTTTTGGAAACATTAGCCTAGAAATCAGACAAGAGAAAAAATTAAAAGAAATAAAGATAGAAAAAGAACAAGTTACATTATGATTACCTGCAGTTGACAAGATACACTACACAGAAGACCCCCAAATTCAACCAAAACACTTGTAGATTTAATATACAAATTCAGTAGCATAGCAGTATACAAAGCTGACATTTAAAATTTAATAGCATTCCTGTACACAAAGAACAAACTCACAGAGAGAAAAATTTGGGAGAACACACCATTTACTGTAACATCCAAAAAAATGAAACACTTAGGAATCAGTATAACAAAGAAGCTAAGAGAGTTGTACAGTGAAAATTACACTCCCATTAAAAAGGAGATTGAAGAAGGTATTGGAAAATACTCTTTGATAGGAAAAACCAACAGTGAAAATGGCCACACTTCCAAAATATTTATACAGATTTAATAGAATTCCAATCAAAACACCATTAATATACCTGACAGATCCAGAAAGAATATTCCTAGAATTCATTTGCAACCAGTGAAGACCTAAAATAGCAAAAGCAATTCTGAACAACAAAGGCAAGTCAGAGAGCATCAAAATCCCAGCCTGAAATTATACTATAAAACTACTGTGATAAAAACAGCAAATAAAAATAGCAAAAACAAAACAACAAAAACAAAAACAGGCCTGAGGATCAGTAGAACTGAACAGAAGATGTAGACACATCGTCAAACACACTTAGCCATCTTGTCTTTGACAAAGGAGCTAAACATGTTCGCTGGAAGAAAGATAGCCTCTTTAATAAATGGTCCTGGAAAAACTGGCTCAGGTTGAAGGCTAAAACTAGACCTATGTTTGTCATTATGCACTAAACTAAAGGCAAAATGGATCAAAGGTCTAAATATTACAACAGAAACACTAAATCTAATGGAATAGAAAATAGGCAGAAATCTTCATGAAAAAACCCAGACACCTAGAGAAATAGTACAAATAATCAACAATTGGGATCTTTATTGAGCTTTTGCACAGCAAAAGAAATCACCAACAGAGTGACAAGACAACCCACAGAGTGGGAAAAAATTACAACTTATCCCAGACAAAAGACATATCTAGAGCATATAAAGAATTGAGAAAATATCAGATCCCCCCAAATTCAAAAGACCTAATCCATAAATGGGCATTTGAGATGAATATGCACTTCTCAGATGAAGCAACATAAGTGGAAAATAAATACAAGAAAAAAATGTACAGCATTGTTGGTCATTTGAGAGATGCAAATTAAAGTAACACTGAGATTCCATCTCACACCAAAAAGAATGGCTATCCTCAAAAAAATCATCCAATAACAAATGCCAGAGGTGCTGTGGGGAAAAAGGAATCCTTCTCCACTGTTAGTGGGAATGTAGACAGGTACAACCACTGTGGAAATTAGTGTGGAGATTTCATTAAAAATTAGGAATAGAGGTCCCATTCAAACCAGCTATTCCCCTTCTAAGTATCTTCCCAAAGGATTTAAAAACATCATACTACAGTGATATATGTGCACCAATGTTCATAGCAACACAATTTGTAATAGTTAAATCTTGGAAATAGCCTAGATGCCCAACAACTGAGGAAGACATTTAAAAAGGTGTGTTTTTTATATAATGAAGTATTATTCAGCTATAAAGAAAGATAAACTTGAGATTTTTATAGATTAATGGGTGCAACTCCAGACCATATACATAAGTGAAATTGATCAAACCAATATGCATAAGCATTGTATTGTCTCACTAGTGTAAAAAAAATAAAGAAGAAAATAGTATGTAAATGTACAACAGATATTGCAAATTGAGAAAAACTATTCAAAAGAAAAGACAAACTGATGGGAAAAGGGAAAAGCAGAAAGGCAAAAGGAGAAAGTCATGCATACAGAAGATAAACAAGATAATCATACATCTAGCTTGTTTTATTTTCTTGAAAATAATGTTTTGTGCTAAAAATGTAAGGACAAGATTGATACGGCCCGCAGATCAATCCGTAGGTCTCACCTGGAGAGGGAATGGGGATGGTGGGCGGGGCAAGAGGAGAGAAAGACGGAGACAAGTTGAGCAATTCCAATCAAGTCTCGTTTATTGATATAGGGCACAGGGTTTTTATAAGCAGGGGGCGGAACATGGAGCTGGGCAGGGTAAGCATGTTGCGTGTCCGCTGATTAGCTAGAGAGCAAGGTCTATCCAAATAAGGACAAGCTAGAGGCAGGAAACTGTTGCTAGGTAGGGGCATGTGGTAACCATGACTGGGCCCTCATCATATCCGCTAAATGCAGGAGAGGGTCATGGGTAATGTAGGCTGACACACAGAATGCCCTCAAGCAGGAGGGGCGGGACGGTGGCAAAGCCTTGAGCCGCTTCCTACATCTCCTCCCTTTATTATATTTAAAATCAGGAGTATGGAGGGCCCTATGGGGACAGCACCTGTCTTAGGTCAAGGACTTTTCATATGAACCCAACCAGGCCTTACCCATCATGGACCTGCAGGACAGCAATTGGTCCTGTGCCTGTCTTAGGCGGCCGGTGGCATAACATATGTGTCCTAGTTGCCCGTCTCTGGCTGCCTGTCCAGTGCCTCAGGGCAGTTGGCCCACATCATTTTATGGGCCATTTGTTGGGATTGTTTCCCTCCAAGTTTCTTGATCTGCCATCTCCAATTGATGATAATGTACCTGAATGGGCTTGGCCAGGATCACGTCAACCCTATTGTTAAGAAGAGTCACGATCCTTTGGAAAATGTAGGGGCCTACAGTGAGAAGCAGTAGCAAGGTGGCCAGTGAGCCTAATAAGGGGGCAATGTAAGGAAAAAGGCCTCCCCACATGGAAGAGAGGGAGGTTTCTCTGAGGTGGGCTCTTTCCGAACCACCTTTTGATTAACCCAGTGAGTGATGGTCCACTGCCAGGGTTGATGGGGATTGCCATCCGTTAGGTGTAGTTGTGTCAGGAGTCCAATGATGGCCTATAAGGCTTTGGGAGGTTGTATCATCTGTAAGAGAACACAGGGGGTTGTGCCTCAGGAAAGAATGTTATTCCTGGGTGTCGCATAGAGTTTTTGATGAAGGGCTATTTGTTTTATGAGGCATTCAGGTAGCCATCTAGCTCCTTTTTCTTGCCTAGAATAAACACAGACTGAGCCTTGCCCCCAGACGAGAATGGGGTTGGGGCCATTCCAGGTGTTAGTTAGCGGATCCTTCCATAATACCGAGGCAAACTGTGTTTGCATTTGTGTATGCCAAAAGTGAGATGCTGCGGAGCAGCCTGAAATATCTAAGGATAAAAAGTTTAAATGAAGAGGGCATGTGAAAGGATATTTCTGGGGGACCCCCAAGTAGGGTACCAAGTTCCCCCTTTTATTTTATCTATAGTGGACTTAAGAACGATGTGCGCATTCAACAATGCCTTGTCCCTAAGGATTGTAAGGTATACCTGTGGTATGAAGAATATTAAGGCACTTACAAAATTGAGCAAATGAAGCACTTGTATAGCCAGGGCCATTGTCGGTCTTGAGTTTTTGGGGGCACCCCAGGGTAGAGAGAGCCAACAGCATGTGGGCCATCACATGTTTGGTAGCCTCTCCAGTTTGGAGGGTGGCAAAAATGAAACCACTATATGTGTCAACTATTACATGTATATATTTTAAGTTGCCAAATTCGTTAAGATGAGTAACATCCATTTGCCATAAGGCATTAGGAATTAGACCTTTTGGGTTGACTCCAAAATGTTGAACAGGTAGATGAGTAGCACAAGAAGGGCAGGTTTTAACAATTTGCTGGGCTTGTTCTCGGGTAATTTTGTGAAGGAGGCGGAGGGTTTGGGCATTGAGATGGTGTAGCTGATGAGCCTGTCGTGCCTCAGATACCTTGGAGTCATCTATGGACTCAGAGTGGGTCATGAAGACCTGTGTCCATGTGGCAGCATCAGCTAGATGATTTCCCTGAGCAAGGGGATCCGGAAGGCCAGAGTGGGCCCGCAAGTGGCCAATGAAAAACTTGTGATGGCGAAGCCGAATCATGTCTTGCAGTTGTTTAAACAGGTTTGCATCCGGGGAGTCATGACCCATGGTGGCAACAGTTTTTAACAATAGAACAGACTGAGCAAGGTAAGCACTGTCAGTAAACAAATTGAAGGGTTGGTCAGGGTAAGCAGTGAAAACCACAATGATAGCTTGCAGTTCTGCCAGCTGGGCAGAGGAGGTGCCTACTTGGAAGGTAAAGGTATTATCTTGAGCCACATAAGCAGCCCTACCAGAGGAGGAGCCATCAGTGAATAACACTTGGGCATTAGGGTTGGGCTGTGAAGCTGTGATCTTAGGGAATACGAATGAGTGATGGTTGGCAAAATCAATTAGCTTATTTTGGGGGTAATGGTTGTCAATGGTCCCTGAAAAGAGGCTAGGGCGATAGGCCATGTTTTTGTTGTCTGGAGTAGCCAATCTATTTGGTCCTTAGTAAAGGGCTGGATGATAATATCTGGCTCTTTGCCAAAATAACACTTTCTTTGTTTTTTGCCTTGAATTATTAGGTCTGAAACTGCTTGGTGGTAGGGTAGGAGTGTCCTTTTTGGGGAAACTGACAGGTGGACCCACATGAGAGGAACCTGTTGCCAAAATACTGCCATGGGGCAAAGCTTTGTGTTAAAGATGAGAAATTGTAAAGGCTTATCATAATCTATGAAGGAAACAGTTTGTTGAGCAATAGCCTCTTCCACTATATTGAGTGCTGTTTTGGCATTAGGCGTGAGCTCACGGTGGGAGGTTGGGTCGATGTCTCCTTGGAGGATCTCATGGAGGGGTTGTAAATCATGTTTGGTCAATTTTAAATAGGGTAAAAGCCAATTAATGTCACCTAGAAGCTTTTGGAAATCATTAAGTGTCTGAAGATTATCAAGTCTTAATTGAGGCGCTGGAGAAAGTACTTGAGTGCCCTGTAGCTGAAAACCCAGATATACATATGGGTCTGTAAGCTGGACTTTATCAGGTGTTATTTGGAGTCCAGCCTTTTGTAAGGCAACTTGTAGCGCCTGATAACATTGTAAGGTTTGATCTTCATGTTTCCCTGCCAAGAGGATATTATCTATATAATGAAGGATATAGATATTTGGCCAATGGTCTCTGACTGGTTGTATAGCAGCAGCCACAAAGCCTGGCACAATGTAGGGGAGTTGGCCATTCCCTGAGGGAGAACGCGCATTTAAAATATTTGCCATTATTAGTTTTTCCTCCTTGTTTGTGTGGGAGAAGAACCTCCTTTACAGCTGCAGCCATAGCTAGGCCCTGATGGTAGATGGGGCCCATATCAGCGCACAGGTGGATGCAGCCTGAGAGGTCCTCCCTCTCCCTGTGTGGCCCGATTGCAGCCTGGCAGGCAGATGTTGCGTTTTTATATGCCAATTGTTTGATTAAGGCAGAATTACTCTCAGGGGAGCCGAAGAGGCACTCGGCTGCCTGTAAGAGGCAATCAACAAAGTCACAGAAGGGTTCTTTTGGTCTCTGTCTAATATTAGTAAGAGAGGAGGTAACCTCTCCACTAGGGGGGAGCTTTCTCCATACCCTGCAGACAGCTGCATTAATCTGTGCAAAGAGGCCAGGGTCATATTGCATTTGGGCTTCCTTAGAATTAAAGTCTCCAGTTCTCGCTAACATGGGGAAGGTCTAAGGATTTTGTTGTCTATTGGCATTGTCTCTTGCTATAAGTTCACATTGGTCCTTGAATTCGGATTTCCAAAGTAGATAGTGGCCTCTAGATAGGCTTTAGCCAAATCTTTTCACTCATTTGGTATAATCTAACCCTGTGTCATGGAATCTAGGACAGCAAGGGTGAAGGTAGCTGTGGGACCATATTGAGTAACTGCTGTTTTTAATTCCTTTAAAGTGGTTACAGTGAATGGCGTGTGGGTCCGAACAACCTGTGGGCAGGTGACATGGTGCCATCCTGTGCCTTGCCATTATGTGGGGTGCCATTTTGAGTGTCCTCATGTGTCCCAGACAAAGGAAGTGGTGGCAAGTCGCCATCTTGAAGAGGCTCTGGAGTATCAAGAATCACAGAGCCAGGATGACTGGGTACACTTGACGTGTCTGAGGGCGGCTTTGGGGTAGGATTGCGGGAGGAGCGTAGTGCAGCCTCACCTTGAGTAATCGTTTCATTAATTTGGGGATCTGTGTGACACTGGGTCAGCAGCTCAGAAATTAAAGTCTAATATGTAAAAGAGGTCACCGGGATTTTTTGGGACCAAAAACTCTATAGTAATCTTTAAAAGCATCTCCTATCTATCTTTAAGAGCATCTCCTATCTATAGTAATCTTTAAGAGCATCTCCTATCTATAGTAATCTTTAAGAGCATCTCCTACTCTATTCCATTTTCTAGAATCAATGGTGTCCTCTAAAGGGAACCATGGGCACACAGAATGAACAAATTGAAAGTACTGTAATAAATCTTTTGTGTTAACCTTAATCCCTCTAACCTTGAGGGCCTCCCTGAGGCCATTTACAAACAATTTGTGCTCACTTAAAATCTTTTGTTTTAACCTTTATCCCTCTCACCTTGAAGGCCTCCCTGAGGCCGTTTATGAACAATTCGTGTTCACTTAATACTTGCCCCATGCCAATAAAGGAATTAGATCCATTCACCTACCGTGATTCAGGTGAGACGTAAGGTGGCCGTCTGCTTGGATCACAGGGATGGAATTGTCCTGAAACAGTTATGCCGGCAGGTGATTTACTCCCATGAATGGTCCCGCGTTGAAGTCCCTCGTGCCGGGAGCCCCACGTTGGGTGCCACTTGATCTGGCCTGTGGATCAATTCATGGGTCTCACCTGGAGAGGGAATGGGGATGGTGGGCGGGGCAAGAGGAGAGAGAGATGGAGACAAGTTGAGCAATTCCAATCAAGTCTCGTTTATTGATATAGGGCACAGGGTTTTTATAAGCAGGGGGTAGAACATGGAGCTGGGCAGGGTAAGCATGTTGCATGTCCACTGATTAGCTAGAGAGCAAGATCTATCCAAATAAGGACAAGCTAGAGGCAGGAAGTTGTTGCTAGGTAGGGGCACATGGTAACCATGACTGGGCCCTCGTCATATCCGCTAAATGCAGGAGAGGGTCATGGGTAATGTAGGCTGACACAGAATGCCCTCAGGCAGGAGGGGCGGGATGGCAGCAAAGCCTTGAGCTGCTCCCTACACAAGATATCATACCTATATCTCATACTCTGAACAACAACTATGAAGCTAATACATAATGTAACAACTACTGTAATGATCCAACTAACCTGTTTTGAAACTTGGTTTTGTTTTTACATTTTTCTTTCTTTTTTTATCTTTCTTTACTTCTTTAAAATAAGATTTAAAAAAACAATTAATTCAAATACTTAAAATAAGCAAAGAAAATTCACTATTCAGTCAAAGCAACATAAGGCCACAGGCCACTAGTATATGACCCTTGCTTTAGCAATTTTCTCTTTAGGTTGAACTATCTTCTTCCAAGCCATTGCATATGGCTCCTCAGGCCCAGTCTTTTAATCAGAATCATGGCTCCCCTCTTGATCTTCTGCCATGCTTTGCAGTTGTCATTAGCTGGTCAGAATTTCAAAGTCACTTTTAAAAGTTGATGTTCTATCTGGAAGATAGTTGAGTTGATGGTCTCTTCAAGTTTGTTACAAGAAATGTCTGCTTTATATTAGAACATCTTTACTGGGATTGGCAGAATCGGTAAGTGGTTTCTTTAACTCATAAGTACATTTTCATAGCTTTTCCAGGAATGTCATGGTGTTTTTAATGGAAACATAATCCATTCCCTTATTTAATCTTCAATCATATAATGCTTATTTCATTTACTCATGCACATCACAAATGGCCCCAGAATAAAAGACCTTTTTTTTTAATTTGAAAGAGCTTCAGAGCAGGGTACACAAGGAAAAGCAAAACAAAAATATCAGTTGTTCATTTGAACTGTAAAAAGTAATGTTTGGGAGTGCTATAATCTTGAGTGATAAATCATTGTAATGAAATAATTTTTAAAAATTCATCATTCTGACAATCAGAAAAAGTATTTAAATGGTTTAGACATTTTACTAAAAATCTACCTATAGAACTTTCAGCTCTCATGGGAATTGATTTTTTATAAAAAAATATTTTGAAATATTTTCTTTTTTTTTTTTTTGAGAAGACAAGGTGGCCAATCAGTGAGCAACAAAATACAAAGCCTCCCGAAACAACTCATACACCAGAATAAAGCACCCTGGAGAGACCCAGATGGGGAGATGGATCCTCTTGACACAGGAAGAAATTAAAACATAAAAAAGTTCATCAAATACTTCGGGACTACAACTGAGAGAGCTGAAGATTGTGGGACACAGCATTTTCACGGTGACCCAGCAAGTGTGCACCAGCTTGGATTGTGCCAGCCTGCAGAGCCACCCAGACTCCTTCCCACTGCCACTGGCAGGAAGAACTTCAGCGCTAAGGTCGGGGGTTAGTGGGCCCAGCGGAGAGCGGAGCCAGTGAAGGGACTTTCATTAATCCATGGTCAGTGCTGGGAATGAGACCCCCCACACACATGGGAGGGGCACGACCAAATGGGTGACATGTAGGAATTGGGCAGGAGGAGCCTGAACTGGGAGCAACAGTGACTTCAGTTGGTTGCTCCCTCCCCAGAGCAGATTCCTGGGATTTGCTTGGACTGAGCCATGCCCCTGGCCGGGACCCAATGAGCCATCCCAAATCCATTCACTGCGCCTAGCATGCACTAACTGGGTGAAAGGCCCCTGAAGTTTGGTTGGCCCAGTGAGGAGGGGCAGGCATATGCAACCTGCTTACAATTCAGTGACAAGAGCAGGCAGGAGAGGGCAGAGGTCCCTTGCCAGTGTGCTTCAGAGGAACTGTGGCCAACAGGGAAGGGGGCTGCGATCTGCACTGTTACCTGTGTGGAGGAAGCCAGGGCCATGACAGGAGAGAGAGGCAGGAGGAGGCCCCCAGCCCAGAACCCTGAGAGCACTGATCCAGGAGAAAGAAAAACAAGGGTAACTGAGGGCAGCAAACATGTAACATCAGACATGGCTTCAATGGACATTAAGAGATATCTTTGGGACCTTGTAGATGAGTTCAAAACTGAAATATTAAATAAGGTAAAGCAAGATATGAGTAGAGTAATAAAAGAAGTGCTCTCAGGAAGTATCTCTCAGGATGATACAGACAGAAGGGAGGAACACAAAAAAAGGAGAGAAACATTCGATAAAGAATATAAAGAAAATATAGAATACATGAAGCAGATTCAAAGAGATTACCAGGAAATTAAAAACTCCATTGAAAGCTGGCAAAACTCCTTAACAGTACAAAGCCTAGAAGATGACAAGAGAATCTACAATTTAAGAATAAGAAATGTGAACGAAGAAGCAGAAATACATCCAGGCAAATTACAAAGGCTATTCACGGAAATACTTAAGGAAAACTTCCCAAGTATGGGAAAAGAAAATGAAATTTGGTTGTGTGAGGCATACAGAATTCCAGCCACCTACAACCAAAACAGATCTATACCCAGACATATAATAATCAAGATACCAGAAATTCAATATAAAAACAGAATATTAAAAGTGGTCAGAGAAAAGAAACAGATTACTTATAAAGGTAAGCCCATCAGAATCACGGCTGACTTCTCAACACAGACCATCAGATCAAGAGGAGCTTGGAGTGAAGTATTCAAAGCCCTGAAAGAGAATAACTTCCAACCCAGATTGATGTACCCTGCAAAACTGTCACTAGAAATTAGTGGAGAAACAAGATGCTTCCATGACAAAGAGGAACTGGGCGAGTTTGTGACCACCAATCCAACCCTACAGAGAATACTGAAGGACATTCTAGAGAGAGAGAAAAAAAATACCAGGATTTTAGGAACAGTGGCAGAAAGGCCTCAATGAGTGGGGCAGGCAGTAGAATGAGAAAAGTAGACAAACAAAGGCAGAAAAATAGCATGGCAGAAATGAGGCAGAGAAAGATAACTAGAAACTCTAACATAGACAGCCTTGATATGCTATATTGTTAATAGTGCATCAGGATTTAAAACCCACATTACTCACATTACTCTGCTTAGATGAATTATATTCTGTTCCAGTCATTCTACCTGTACTAGATTTGAGGGCACAGACAGTAATCCCGAAAATAATAATCTAAAGCTCTGTAAAACCTACACTGTTTTATCATGATTGATCATAATCGAATCTGGTTTGTTGGATCATGGTTTTATATTGATAGATTTTATTCAAAGCTGTTATGATTGATAGTATCAAGTCTGAGAGTATACACAACTGCACTTAAGATGACAAGATCCACTAGAATATCCACTATGGTTTGATTATTACCTAGCTTTGAAGTTTTATACTGTCTACAATGTTTTATTTTTACTACTATTATTATTTACTGATATATTCAATTATACTGCTATATTCAATTATGCCTGATGATGTAGACATTCTGTTGAAGATAATAAGAAACAACACAGTAATCATTGTAGATCACCTTGTACTATGGTTTTATACGACTTTTTGGTTTCATGTTTTTATAGGAATTTGTTTTGTTTTGTCTTGCTAAGTTTTGTTTCCCTCTAATACAGAAAATGTAGAAATACATGCAGAGATTCTGTTTACACTCTCACTATTTGACTATCTACTTTGTATGCTTTAATTTTGTAATTTGAGCAACTATTTCTAAGAGGACAATATGTAATTTATCAACTAGTGATTTCTTATTGTTTATCTTTTTTATTTTTGAATTCTGTATTACCTCTACCCTTTACATGCTTTTGTTTCTCTTTAAATTAAAAAAAAATGAGTCTTTAAATCCTCAGACTTGATATTTATTTTGGTATTATTTACTTTATCTCAGCAAGATTTTAAAGCTTTAAGTTTATAGAAATACATGTAGAGACTCATGCATGCATAGCTGTTTACAGTCTCACTGTCTGAGTGTCTACTTTGTATGCTTTAATTTTGTAACTTGAACAATGGTTTCTAAGAGGACAATATGTAATTTATCAACTAGTGATATCTTACTGTTTATCTTTTTTTAAGATTCTGTATTATCTCTACCTTTTACATGTTTTTTTCTCTTTAAATAAATTTTTAAAAAAAGAAATATTTTCCATGAGCATTTATTCAGAAAAGTGGTGCCTTAAGTGAAATTTCAAAATCAATCAAAATTTATTGCTTGAATTTGACATTTATGTGTTCTGGTTGGAGTTCATGGACTCTGCACAAAGTAAGCATTATTTTGAATATTTTCAGTTAGCTTAATATATACTGTCATAGATAAGGAACAAATTGTCTTCAGAGGTCTGCCTAGGACTTTGGAGTGTGAAAAACATGGCACTTTGGCACTCAAGGCAATTCTCAAATGAAAACTGTCACATTAGATGCTTATATAGAAGCAAAAGCAGGGCAATGAATTACCAACTGTGGAAATTTACAAAATATCAATTTAAAAAACATCCCAAAACATTAAATACAATGTAGCATCCTGAATTAGAGCATAACAGACCAAAGGTATGAGTGGAAAAGTATTAAACTCTGAATAAAGTCTGGATTCAGGTTAATGGTAATATACCAATGCTGCTTTCTACGTTTTTACAAAAGCATCATTGGGAATATAATATGTAACATTAGAGGAAAATCAGGTAAGAGGCATAAGGAAACTATTTCTACTATTACTTTTTTGTAAGCCTAAAACCCCAAAATTAAAAGTATATTTATGAATCATAAAATAATTTGCACGCTTAAAGCATCCAACAATAGGGTAAGTGGGTGATAAAATTCACGGTCATTAAGTAAGTGCCATTTATACACCTATGTGCAGGTGGTGTGTGTATATGTAGGATAGAGAAATAGAAATATATAAGCATAGTGAATATGCTTACATCTGTTCTTCAGTCAATAATCCTGATACTTGACATTTAATAAGACAGAAATGAGAGTGATGACCTCCTAAAAAACATTTTATTAATAAATGTGTTCTTTAAGTGGGAATATGTTTGCATGTGTATGTGTGTTTGTATATGCATGTGTGTGTGTGTGTGTGTGTGAAGTGATACTTCAGTACATAAACTTAATTTCTATGATTTTGGAGAAGGTGGCCATGTGTGTGTTTGAAAATCGCCATGGTTGTTTGTCACCTGATGTAGAGTTTGCAAGCAAAAACAAAATTTTGCCAACAGATGTGTTCATGAACCAAATTGTTTACAAAAAAAAGTGTTCATGAACCCAGGCATCACTGTATAAGTATTAATATACTTGAATATAATTCTACTTTATGGATTCCTCTCCTTAACATTGTCATAAAAAGATAGGCAACTTTCAACTTTTGTTTTTTGTAATGTTTTCCTTTTTTTTCTAGCCATCACATTCAGTATCTTTTTTTTTAGTTGAATGATTTTAATTTATTTTCTTCTTTTTTTCTTTTTAATTTAAAGAGAAAAGCATGTAAAGGGTAGAGATAATACAGAATTTCAAAAACAAAGATAATAAATCACTAGTTGATAAATTACATATTGTCCTCTTAGAAATAGTTGTTCAAGTTACAAAATTAAAGCATACAAAGTAGATAGTCAAACAGTGAGACTGTAAACAGCTATGATTCATGATTCTCTACATGCATTTCTATCCTTTCTGTATTAGAGGGAAAAACAAAACTTAGCAAGACAAAACAAATTCCTATAAAAACATGAAACCAGAAAGTCATATAAAACTATAGCACAAGGTGATCTACAATGGTTACTATGCTGTCTCTTATCTTCAATAGAATTGTCTATATCATGAAGCATAATTGAATATAGCAGTATAATTCAATATAGCATTACATAACAATATTAGTAAAAATAAAACATGGTAGACAGTATAAAACTTCAAAGGCAGGTAATGATCAAACCATAGTGCATATTCTAGTGAGTCTTGTCATCTTAAGTGCAGTTGCCTATACTCTCAGACTTGATACCTTCAATCATAACAGCTTTGAATAAAATCTATCAATACAAAACAGAGATCTAACAAACCAGATTCAATTATGATCAGTCATGGTAAAACAGTGTAGGTCATACAGAGATTAAGTGAATAAGAAATTAAGGATGATTATCATACTATATCCTGTTATTTTCAGGATTACTGTCTGTGCCCTCAAATCTAGTATGGGTGGAATGACTGGAACAGAATATAATACATCTAAGCAGAGCAGTGTTAGTAATGTGGGTTTTAAATCCTGGTGCACTATTAACAATATAGTGTATCAAGGCCATCTATGTTAGAGATTCTAGCCATCCTTTTCTGCCTCATTTCTGCTATGCTATTTTTCTGCCTTTGTTTAGTTTTCTCCTTCATTCTACTGCCTGCCCCACTCATTGAGGCCTTTCTGCCACTGTTCCTAAAATCCTGGTATTTTTTTTTCTCTCTCTCTAGAATGTCCTTCAGTATTCTCTGTAGGGTTGGATTGGTGGTCACAAACTCACCCAGTTCCTCTTTGTCATGGAAGCATCTTGTTTCTCCACTAATTTCTAGTGACAGTTTTGCAGGGTACATCAATCTGGGCTGGAGGTTATCTTCTTTCAGGGCTTTGAATACTTCACTCCAAGCTCCTCTTGATCCAATGGTCTGTGTCGAGAAGTCAGCCGTGATCCTGCCAGGCTTACCTTTATAGGTAATCTGTTTCTTTTCTCTGATGGCTTTTAATACTCTGTTTTTATATTGAATTTCTGGTATCTTGATTATTATATGCCTGGGTGTAGCTCTGTTTTGGTTGTAGGTGGCTGGGGTTCTGTATGCCTCACACAACCAAATTTCATTTTCTTTTCCCATACTTGGAAAGTTTTCCTTAATTATTTCCGTGAATAGCCTTTGTAATTTGCCTGTATGTATTCCTGCTTCTTTGTTCATGTTTCTTATTCTTAAATTGTAGATTCTCTTGTCATCTTCTAGCATTTGTATTGTTACTGCCTGTTTCCTTGTTATTTTTAAGTGAACTTTCCTTTCATCATCACACACTGCCAACTTGTCTTCAAGTTTTGATAGTCTATCCTTAGTTTCTTTTAAAAGAATTTTGCAAGCTTTCAATGCAGTTTTTAATTTCCTGATAGTCTCTTTGTATCTGCTTCATGTATTCTATATTTTGTTTACATTCTTTATCAAATGTTTCTCTCCTTTTTTTGTGTACCTCCCTTCTTCTGTCTGTATCATCCGGAGAGATGCTTCCTGAGAACATTTCTTTTATTACTCTACTCATATCTTGCTTTACCTGATTTAATATTTCAGTTTTGAGCTCATCCACAAGGTCCCGAAGATATCTCTTAATGTCCATTGAAGCCATGTCTGATGTTACGTGTTTGCTGCCCTCAGTCTACCTTGCTTTCCCCTCTCCTGGATCAGTGCTCCCAGGATTCTGGGCTGCAGACCTCCTCTTGCCTCTCTCTCCTGTCATTGTCCCAGCTTTCTCCACACAGGTTACAGTGCAAGTCCCAGCCCCTTTCCCTGTTGGCCACAGTTCCTCCAAAGCATGCTGGTGAGGGACCTCCACCTTCTCCTGCCTGCAGTGGTTGCATATTCCTGCCCCTCCCCACTAGGCCAGCCAAACTTCAGGGGCCTTCACCCGGTTAGTGCGTGCTAGGCGCAGTGAATGGATTTGGGACGGCTCATTGGGTCCCGGCCAGGGGTGTGGCCCAGTCCAAGCAAATCCCATGAATCTGCTCTTGGGAGGGAGCAACCAACTGAAGTCACTGTTGCTCCCAGTTCAGGCTCCTCCTGCCTGATTCCAACATTTCGCCCATTTGGTCTTGCCCTCCCCGTGGGGGGGTCTCATTCCCAGTACTGACCGTGGATTAATGAAGGTCCCTTCACTGGCTCCACTTTCCATTGGGCTCACCAATCCCCGACTTCAGCACTGCTGTGCTTCCTGTGAGTGGTAGCAGGAACAAATTTGGGTAGCTCCACCGGCCGGTGCAGATTCCAGCTGGTGCAGATTCAGGCTGGCGCAAACTTGGCAGGTCACAGCAAAAACACTGTGTCCCATAATTTTTAGCTGTTTCAGTTGAAGTGCAGACGTGTTTGAAGAGCTTTTTTATGTTTTAATTTCTTCCTGCATCAAGAGGATCCATCTCCCTTTTTCTGGGTCTCTCCAGGGTGTTTTATTCTGGCAAATGAGTTGTTTCTCCCTGGAGGCTTTGTATTTTGTTGCTCACTGATTGGCCATCTTGACTTCTTCCTTGCTTTTTTATTGAATTTGTACCTCTATGGTACCTTTACGTATAAAATAGTGAGAATGGTTATTTTTCTTTTCAAACTCATTAGAACACAATATTGTACTGAGGTCTATCCCTTTGTCAAAGAGACCATGCTCTGAAAGATTTTCCTTTTGCTATACAGAGCACACTGGCAATGATGAGATACAACAGACATATGTCAGCATGCTGGAGTGAAATTAATAAGTCTATTTGCAGACAGGGTAGCTGCAGCAAGCCAGTGCTTTCATTATAATAATGATAAAAAGAGTACACTTGAATGGGTATAGAAAACAGTATTTATACACAATGGCATATTACTTTGTCATAAAGAAGGATAAACTTGATCACTTGTAGGAAAATGGATCCACCTCAATATCATAATATTAAGTGAAGTTTTATATATATATATATATATATATATATATATATATATATATATATATAAAATTTTGGTACTGGGGATTGAACTCATGACCTCCCATTTACCAGGCAGGCACTAGGCTGCTGAGCTATATCCTCAGCCCATGTTAAGTGAAATAAATCAGACACACAAGCTGAAATCTTGCATAGTTTCTCTTATAGAAGAAACCCAAAGCATAAATAATGAGAAAAATAAATTCTAGATAGTAGGAAGTAGAGAGATGTTTGTTAAATGGGAGGGGAAATAAAAATGATGGGGGAGAGTGGGGAGGGAAGGGGATGAAGACAAGAATCCAGACTTCTTAGGTACCACACTAACTCCACATAAAGAATGTGCACATTACGCACTGTAAATATATATTAGTAAGAATAAAAAAGAAGTACTTTTAAAAAATAGTAGAAAGTAAGGGAATAGCATGAACAAAAATTCCAAGGGAAGGAGAACTGCTCTGAAATAAGTTGGACATTGTTGATTGTTATTTTTTGGTTTTTTTCATAGGAGTGGAGGATTGAGCTTAGACAGCAAACTTCAACTGGGAAAAGAGATTCCAGCAAACTTTTAGTTTTCTTGTGAGGCTAGAGGAATCAATAGGAAATTCATGGGGTCTCAGTGATAGAAAATGATGATAGACCATTTAAACCCAAGCAGACAATTGTGCCAAAAATCATTTTGATAGGGTTATATCTCAAAATTCAGGATTGGGATATATTGATTCAACAGACACAGATTCCTACAGAAAAATGTGTGGAGTAGGTCCAGGACTTTGTAGTACTTCTGTCATCATCACCATCTAGACCTAGCAGCAGAAATTCCTGTTTTCCAGCTCTGCAGCAGCACCAATTTCTGCCCAGGTTTTCACAAATGAAAGCCATCAGAAAAGCACTTCTGTGACCAGCAAAGATGGTATTACGTGATCAAGCCAGCACCAAGTCTCTCCCAGAGACTGAGCTGACTGCATATGGAAGATCACAAGACAGGCTCATCTACAGATTCTTCATCAGTTAGTTACTAGGAAGAAGTTACACAGTCCACAAAGAATGTGTCTGCTGGTTGTCAATATCTTTATGATTCCATCCCAGGTGATATCAAGACCTTATTTCTGTTGAAGGCCTTTAATTCCGTGAATTAAATAAATATAACTTTTTTCTCTCAGTAAAGGTAAGCTGTGAACATCTACCTTGAAAGGCTCTTTATACCTAAATCATGGCATTAGAGAAGAGTTCCAGCTCTAGACTACAGATTGTGAAAAGACAAAAAGGAGTCGTGCATCTAGTTACTAAGATATGTAATGTTTTTTTTTTCTTGATAGGTTCAACCATTAATTTTTAAATTTGGTTTTAAATTCCAATACTCTTGGCAGAATTCCAACATTCATTGTTTTAAGAACCATGAAAGGAATGTCAGATTCTAATTTCTTGGTACACTCAATTTGTCACCACAGAACAGCAATGTGAATGAACTGGAGCCGGCAGAAGAATTTGCTTGTAGGACTTAGTTTCCGTGAAAGTAAAGAATTAAAACTTAATGTCATGACCTTGAGAAATATTTTATTGTATTTATTTCATCCTCATCTTGACATATAATGAGCTGTATTTAACAGTTGGGGGCGTATTTATTGCAACAAAGCAGATAGATAGCATCAGAGAATCTCTAAACAATTTAAATTTGACATATTCATCTTTTCAGGGCATGCTCCATACAGAATGGCCTTTGCTAATGAAAGTCTGTCTCATCTGGTGAAGGTTGAATACTTGGATTTCCAGAAAGTGTTTTTGAAGCCAGCAATTAAAAGGCCACAATTAAATGAAAAGTAAAGTGCAATAAAGGTCTCAGAAAATCAAAGATCATCCTGAGGAATATTGTCAAGGTATGGTAAAACAGTATGATACTGTTTTATTTTGCTGATTAAGCATACTGAATTCTGATAAATGACAAAATGTTACATGGTCTAAAAAGAATCTGTTCTCTGGCTTTATTTGCATCCTAATATTTTGCTTAATGAAGGATTTGATTTGAAGTTTGGTATAAAGAAATTTGTGGAAAATTGGGACCATTTTAGGAATACTCAGTGGCAAGTTTATCTAGCTATAAGGAAATAATGCATATACTATTTTCTTAGAAAAGATTCTAGACAAGAAAAGAGAAAATTTTAAATTTCAACAAATATTATTTTGCAAATAATTTTTATTATTAGATAGATATATTACATTTCACATATATGAAACAGATGGTATAGAGGAATGTTATTTATTGGAGTATAAATCTGTTTAGAAATATCTAGATTCATTAATTTTTACAGTGTCTTTTTCACATAGGTCAGCTGGAAAGTCTACCATAAACAAATTCTACATTTTAAAAAAATACTAGTTGGATATAATAAATCAAGTTAAATTTCAGGTCAGTTTAGTTATTCCTTTCCTATCACCCAGTACATATCCTACACTGCATTTGACAAATTACAATAATTGAGCATTTGTTTTATCTGCCTTTAATGTTTTGTTTCAAACTCTAGGAGGACTGGGACTATATTTTTTTGTCTACTATACATTAAATATTTAGCCCAATCCTTTTTTTCATAAGTATACTCAATAAAGATACTAGTGGTTGTTCTGATTTTTTTTTTTGGTACCAAGGATTGAACTCACAACCTTGTGCTTGTCAGGCAGGTGTTGTGCCGCTGAGCTATATCCTCAGCAGTAAAGATATTCTTAATGCATAAAAGATTAAATGATCTGCCCCCAGTGGTGGGCAAACTATGGCACAATTCTTTGGACCTTAAATTAGGAATTTTTTTCTCCATATTTGAATGGATTGTCTACTTTTGAAATGATTATATAAATCTTAAATAATAGCCTTAATTATGCCTGTTGTTCAATGAATTGTAAAATTTTTGCTAACCTGCCCTTTAACAGAAAATGTTCTGATCATGACCTGGACCATCATTGTCCAATGGAGCGGTTCTGGAACTGCAGATGCTGTGTCGTGCTGCACTGCAAGCCTTATGTAGCAATGGAGCACATGCAGCTTTCCTGGTGTGACTGAGGCCGAACTTTTAATTTTAATTAATTTAAAAACTCATGTGACTAGTAGCAAGTATGTTGGACACCAGCAGATCAAGAAATATAAATAAACAGACCTCATGTAAATGCAGTAAATAATTACTTAAAACCCAACCGAATCCAAGAAAAACAATAATATATGCTAAAATTTGCAGCTAATTGATGTTTCTGGAAAAAAATATATTTAACAAAAAGTCAATTAAATCATCTGCTACCATGTCGTTAAAACAACTAGTGCAATGATTACACTTAGAAAAAGCCTACAGGTAAAAATTAGTCTACTTAATGTGATTGTGACACAGGAAGCCATATAAAATAAACAGTGGTTACTAATTCTATGAACTGTTGATAAGAAAAAGAATCATTTTGGATAAGGCAGATAATGTTAGAGTTCAATCAACAAATAAATGAAAGAAAATAGCTTTATGAAGATTTTGTAGCTTTTCTTTGCATTATTAATGGGAATGCCATTTATTTGCAAAGAAATTGTTGAAATACATAGAGACCATTTAGAAAAAAATGTGCTACAAGGCAGTGTGAGAAAGTTGTAGCATATAAACATGTTAAAACAGCAATATAATCAGGTAATGACCTCACACAACATTACAGTAGGTATTAGAATAGATGGAGAGGTAAAAATTTAAAATGCAGAGTAAAGTTTACAACACTCACATCCATAGGTGATTGCAAGTCTACAATGGGAAGCATTTAAAGCAAATTCTGAACTATGAGTTACCTAGGACTGAAATTGTTTGAGGCTGTTATTGATAATACTTAAAGTCACAAAACTTGAAAATTGGAGTATATTTTCTTTTCATGCTTTTAGTGTTTTTGACGTGTATGAAATAGTATCTCCCCAAGTAAAATTACTTTGGCTGCATTCTTATTTCAAATGATTTTATCATTAGAGAAAAATTTGAAATCATGGTGGACAAATAATCCTTTAATGCTTTTCCTGGCTAGCAAGTAATTTGTCAGAGTAATCCAATTTCCAAATAGCACACAACTCAGTTAAACATTGAGCCAATGCATCTGTTTCTCTCTGTGTTCAGAGCATGCACAAATGACTTTCATTCGGGGTTGGGAGTGAATCATCAGGTTGAATTCTCTAGTAGGACCACTTACACAATAGGGCTTATAATTTTTCTCTGATAAAACTTCAATTTAAAAAAACTCAGGCTTTATTGAAATATGGCTTACATGCAACCTTAGTCACCCCTTTTTAAATTTTTTTATTTAAAGAGAAAAAAAAGGTAGAAATATTACAGAATTTCAGAAAAAATGATAAACAGTAAGAGATCACTGGTTGATAAATTACATATTGTCCTTTTAGAAATAGTTGTTCAAATTACAAAATTAGAGAATACAAAGTAGACACTCAAGCAGTGAGACTGCAAACAGATCTGAAATCCAACAAGAAATTATAAGTATGGTTATCAATCCTATACCCTTGAATATTCATGCAGTTATATCTTTTATAGCACTTACTATTTCCTCTCTTTTTTACAATAGCAATTATGCATTTTTAAATTTTTATTTAAAAAGAAAAAAAAAAGCAAAACAGAAAAAAGGGTAGAAATGATACAGAATTTCAGGAAAAAAAAGCAGTATGAAATCACTAGTTGATAAATTACATATTGTCTTCTTAGACCTAGTTGTTAAAGTTACAAAATAAAAGCATACAAAGTGGACATTCAAACAGCGAGACTGCAAAGAAGTTCAATGATCCAGTAACAACTTAGCAACATGGTTATCAATCCTACACACTTAAACACACATGCAGCCAATATACTCTGGAGCACTTTCTTTTCTTCTTTTTACTTTTAAAGTCCATTATCTGCTTAGTTATATCCTGTTTCAGGTTACTCAGTACCTTACTGACTTGTTTTGTTGTTGTTATATACTTTTAATCACCTTATATAATTCCGTTGCATTGTTTTTGAGTTTCTCCTCATCCATGATCCATGGATTAGCTTTGGTGGAGTTGGGAGATTTTTGAAGGTATTTTGTTACTTTTTAATCTACTTATTATTTTTATTTTTTTTTGAAGGTAGAAAAATACAGCAGAACAAGACAAAACAAACCCATGCGACCGCACTGCAATAAAATTACCACAGAACAGCAGAGCAGGTCACCAGGACACAAGCAATGGGCTCAATAGTACAGCCCATTTTGTTCACATTAGCTGTTCTTTGAATCAAGTAGAGGAAAATGGAAGGAAATATATAACTTTTAAAAACAGAATATTGAATAAAGCAGTACAATTAATCAAAACTGAGCAAAACAGGGATAAAAATATTTGCCTTCAAAGAGATGGTAGAAGGAAATCCGCCTTACCCGCCATGCGGTATACATTCATCCTCCAAAAAGATACTCAGACCACTGGTGCCTACTTGCTAACCCAGGGGTGGGGTGAGGTGGGGGGGTGGATCAATGTCTGATTCTTAGCCTGGGAACCGGCAGGGCCCCAGCTGCTTACCAGGGCGGCCCATAGGCCACCTGTTCTCCCAGAGCCCAAAGTTCCAACATGATGCAGAGTTCGGGAATCGCTGAGAGTTCCTTAGTCACCCTTTTTAAGTGTGCAGTTTAATTCATTTTTAAAAATATAGAAGTTATGTATTCACTTCCAAAATTAAGATACCACACATCTTCATCACTCAAGAAAGTTCACTTACGTTGTTTTATAGAAAATATTTTCTTCATCCACAACCCACAGCCAGACAGTAATCTGTTTTCTGTTTCTCTAGTTTTGTATTTTCTAGAATGTCACATAAATGGAAACATACAGCACAAACATACAGTCTGTTGTGCCTGAATTATTTTACTTAGGCACTTGGTGAAATGCTTTTGAAATTCATCTATGTTCTTGCCTGTATTGATAGTTTTTTTTTTTCCTCAGAACTATTCTGTTGTTGTCTTGGTTATTTTTCTTTCCTTTCTGAGACAAAATACCTGATGCCCAAAATTAAGGAAGGAAAGATTTATTTAGTTTAGAGCTTTTGGAGGTTTCGGTCCACACTTAGCTGGATCCAAGGCAGGGTGGCATGATTGAGGGGCAGTCATTCATGGTGGCCACAAACAACAAGAGCAAAAAGGGCAAAAAAAGGAGAAAAGGAGAAATCAGGTCTCTTTCCCTCCCTTATATTGTATGCTGGCTCCCCGCGCCTGGGCAGGTACAGCACTCACACCACCAATCCTAGAGCTAGAAAACAAACCAGTCACAAATGCTAGACTCAGCTATCTCCATGACTGCTTGAGGCTTGGGGGAGGAGTCATCCAAACGTAAACTATAACAATTGTTTTCATACAATAAAACATTTTTATCTACACTCCTGTTTATGGACTTTTGGCTGACATGAATAAACCACCTATTACCATTTTCTGGGTGGACACATTTTTTTTTTTCTTTTGAAAAATTTTCCTTCCTCGCTTCTTTTTTTTCTTCCTCCTTACCTTAACATAGGGCATTAAGTCATCACCTTTAATGCTTCATTCTTTTCGAGACAGGATCTCACTAATTACCTAGTGCCAGACTTGGTTGGAACTTGCTATCCTCTTGCTTCAGCCTTATGAATGCTGGGATTACAGGTGTGTGCTAGCAAGCCTAGAAGGATGTACATTTTCATTTCTCTTGGGAAAATATCTTTGAGTAAAATTGTTGGATTACAGAGTAGGATATGTTTAACTTCATAAAAATCTGCCAAAATTGTCCTCCAAAATAACTCACTTATATTCTCACCTATAACATATTAGTCCTCCAGTTTATTCTACATTGCTTTAATAATCAATATTATCAATTCTTTTATTTTAGCTATTCTAGTAGGTATGTGGCGACATGTCCTTGTGCTTTTAATTCATATTTTCTTGATGACTAATGATACTGAGGAGTTTTAAGTATTTATTGATTACATGGATATCTTCTTTGTTCAAATCTTTCCCCTCTCTTTTTACTGAATTGCTTATCTTACTGTTTATGTATTCCACAAACAAGTTCTATATCATGTATATGGTTTGCAAATTTTTTTTAAAAAATCAAACTGGCCTGTTTTTCTTAATTTCTTTTTCTTTTTTCTTTTTCTTTTTTGCAGTACTAGAGATTAAAACCAGGGCTTCAGCACCAAGTTACATTTCATTATTATTTTTTTATTTGGACACAAGGTTTCATCAAGTCTCTAAGCTGGACAATGCTCTATTTAGGAGCTGAAGATACAAAGGTAAATTAGATAGTCTCTGCTTGGAGAAGTATTGTAGATAAACATGTTAGAAGGCTACACTGTTTATGTGTTCTAATGAGCACACATGGGAGTGCATTAGGTTTGCATCACTAAATTGGGATATTGTGAACAGTTTAGAGGCTCCAGTCCTTGCTGCCTCAAGTCTATGTTGAAGTGGCATCTATGGTAGGACATTTGGTGAAGCAAGCATAACCCTCATGACCACAGAGCAAAGAGGGTAGGAGGCATGAGTGTGTGTGGGGGTTTCTCCTCAAACCCTTCAACCCCAATCATGTATGTATTTCTCACCATAGTTTATCTCTTAAAGTGAACTCCATCCCAATAGTGGCACCCTGGGGATTGAGTTTTTAATATACGGGCCTTTTGGGGCTTTCAACATCCAAACTATAGCAGGAATGACCTGATAATGTTCTCATCCTTCTTTTGGGTCATGATAGAGTGTAGGCAGAATATCAGAAAATGCTTCACACAGTAGTTGACACATATTAACTTAGATAATAAGAAGGCACTGCTGAGTGGAGATGGAAGACACTGCTTTATACAGAGGAAACATGTGTAAGCATCAAATAACTCCTTGTCTAAACTCCTAGACCAAAGAACGAATTATGCAGTGGTTGAAGGAGGAATTATGTATTGCTTTTCAGTTCCTCCGGGATGCATCAAGGAAGAAATCATTTTTGAAATGCAAAAGCCAAAGAGTTCCTGTTCATGATGAGAATATTCAGCTTGTGTTTGCAATTTTATTCTGGTAGGTGAGAATTCTTTCTCCCAATTCTTTTGTCCCAGAAACCATAATGAAGTGCAGCATCTTAGGTGCAAGCCACTCCAGCAAGCCATTCTGTGTCCTATGTCCTCCCTTGCCTGTCCCATAAATGTGCCTCCTTGGTTGAAACCAGTTCCCTTCACCTCTGCACTGTAGGGGGGGTACATAATTGTGTACTAAATCCAGGGGATCAATATCAGAGACTCCTGGGTTCCAAGCCACAGACCCAATTTCTCCTTCAACACCTCAATGCATATGACCCAGTCTATAGAGCAGTAAAAACCCTCTTGACTGAATTAGCCATTTATGATGTGCTAAGTGGATATTATGACTAAGAGAAATTCCTACTTAAACTGTCCTTATTTTCCCAAACTCAGCAGCGACAAGAAGTCAGCTAATCAGGGATGAACTGGATCTTTAGCACTGACATCAGGAGTGACAGTCTTTTTTGCTTCGTGTCTGCCCAGGTACTTGCAAACATCCTTCTGGGAGAGGCTCTAATTTCACTCTGCTTATCAGTAACCAAATGGAACAAATTTCAGCTGCCTGTTGCCCAGTATTCTTGTTGAGACAGTATAGAGACAAACATCTTCACAGAGGATTTCTCTTTTTAGTTCAGGAATTATATTTTTTGCTTAGTTATCCTGGAGGGAAACAATGGCTAATTTTGGCAGGATTATTTCTCCCATCCCTGAGGTGATATTACATCTTGCTGAGGAAGAGGAAGAGACCCTTTTTTGTCCTGGGTGCAGAGCACTTTTTTTGAGGGTCATGGAGCATTTTAAATTATGACCATAAAATTTTACATTATTCTTTTCTCTCCAAGGATAGGCTAGTTTTTTCTCCCAGAGAAGGTAAGGTAAATGTATTCATTTCCTGCTTTGCTCCACAGCATATTCTGAATGCCTGCACTGCTAGGCTCAGGACAAACAGTTAAAATGATATATTTCATGCTCCTTTAGGTTGCATACAAAGGTTTCAAAATTAAGTGCAAGCAAGTGCTATTGATGCTGTCACAGGAATCTTTACAGAGTATCATTGGGACATAATAAAAAGAAAGTGATTTACATGTGGGGGAAGTATCATAAATATTGAAGGATAACATGGGAAAGTGTTGACAGAAAGAGAAAGGGAAGTTAGCTTTCTTGGATCTGGGATCAGGAGGAGCAAAGTCCAGATGGAAGCAGGACTCGGGATACTGCGGGAGTTACACAAAGTTGAAAAATTCATAACATGGGGTTAGGTGAAGTGCAACAAGGCTCTGTGGAAGAATTAGCCAAGAGAAACATCATGGAGGTTCTGAGCGCCATGCTAAGCTGCTTGGGCTTCCCTGTAAGGAAATGGGATGCCCACAGATTGACAAGCAGGGTTAGGAGACTGAGGCCAAGGAAACCAAGTAGTTCTAACCCCCTGAACATAGACAGTAGCAGTGGGATTGGCGAGGCGGAGTGGTTGAGAGAAATGGAGTTGCTAGAAACTGACTTAATGCGTAAATAGATTGGAGAAAGAATTCTAGGATGATTTTATGTTTTTAACTGATACCTTCTTTTATTCAAAGGGAATATTTAGAGAAAGGGCAGAATTCGCAGGAAGGTTCAATTTTAGACAGATTGAGTTTAGAAGCATAACCATATTAGTCTTATATTTCCTGAATGAGTCCTTGTGACTTGAGAAGAAATCCACTCTTTGGAGTGGAATCAAAGATTCTCTGTGTCTAGGACTTTGTCAACTTCTTGTGTTTTATTTCCATTTTCAACATTCACACTGGTCTACTTTTAAGCTCCTATTGGTGCATGCTGTGTCTTTATAATAATTGTTTCTAATATTGAGAATTTTCTATATTAAAGGATCTCTAACAAATGATATATTGTTTTTCACAACTGTACGTGGTCAGTTAAGGAGAGTTTCCAGAATCAACAGATGGAAAACTGCAAGTATAAATAAATGAAGTAGCTTGACCACCCAGCTAGTACGGGACAAAGAGGATTTAAACTCTGTCTGTCTCCCTCACACGCCCACACTGTCCCCCGGTATTTATAGCATTATACCAGTATCTCTTCCTCCGATGACTCTATGTCCTTTTTAGATTAGCTTATCTCAGACTTCTCATCAACTTGGTCTTGCTTTTGCTTCCATCACAATTCTGAAAATGCTGCTCACAAAATATCAGTGGGAATTGCAAAGGGAATTTTCAACTGTCTTCTTACTGGCAGGCCAGATGCTTCCCATCACTGTGCCTTGCGACCGTCTTTTCCTTAGCGTGTGGTGACATGTGCTGGGTCTTTGCGCTTCGTCTTTTTGGAGGTCTTTTCTCAGCCTTCCTGTGGCTTATTCTTTATAGAATCTTCTCATGTTGGAACTATTTAAGATTCACCACTGTTTTCCTTATTATCTTCCCCTGTGCTTTTTCACACTAGATGACCTTCTGCACATTCAAGCTTCAAATTTAAAACCATCAGTTTGTAAATGTGCATTCTTTTGTGCATTAAACCAGTGTTCTTTTAACATTGCCTGAATGACTCAGCAGAATCCTTAAATGCAACATATCCAAATCTGAATTTGTTTCCCACCAAATGTTGGTTTTCAGTGTGCCCTAGCACCACATTTCTTCTATTCAAGTGATAGGGAAATATAGACCATCAACCAAAGAGCACTTGGAGGTACTATCTTAAATTCATTTAGCTTATGGCAACTAGAAATAATGCACTTCAGAGCAATGGTTGTTCCAGTAAAAGGGAGTTCGGAGGATCTTCTTGTAGGAATGGGTTTGTGTTTACAGTCATATGGAGGATTGAAAACCAGGATTAGATGTTCTCAAGGAAGGGAAAGCCAATGACTGGTCTTGTTATTTTTTAATCTAGAAAACAAAAGGACTGAAGTGAGACTAGAGTAGTAACAGTTGAGCAGTAGCAGTCACTCATGTTAGCAGAAGAGAGAAGGAAAATGGTTTGTTTTGTTTAGACATGTTATGGAGCGGGCTTTGCACATTGCGTTATGCATTTGAGTTTTAGAATTTTCAAGTTTTAGCTGGGCAATTTTGGGAAAAATGACCAACTCTCAACATTAATTTTCTAATGAAAAAAATGAAGTAATTACTATTATTTCAGAAAGGGAATTCAAAATCAATTTACAAATGATTTTAGTTCTATATAACTCCATCTTCATTTTATTAAGATAATTGTACTATTGATCCTATCAGTTCAGGGAAAGAAACTGATTGCTTATATTGTTTAATCTATTTTGCATTCCCATATCTTGTAATTTGAGCAACTATTTTGAAGATAACAATATGCAATATAGTGACTATTGTTAATTTCTTATCAGCTTGCTTTGAAATTCTGTATCATTTCTATTGCTTTATTTTTATTGTTTCTTTTAATCTCTTTAAAATAAAAAAGTTTTTGTCTAAGAAAAAGCCACATATTATTCCATGTACTTGCAAAAACATTTCCACATAATTGAAAGAATATGAGACCTAACCATCTACAGGAAAGGCATTAACTTAGCATTAGTTACTTTACATTCTGTACAGTTATATGTCTAGTAATAGCTTACTTTTCTCAAGAGAAATATGAAAAAAATGGAAGAAAATCACCATAAAAGATACTCAAATAACTAAGGGTTAAAATAGTACCATCAGTGGTTAAGTGGTTAGATTTTTAAAGCACCTTGCCTAACTTTGACTCTTGATTTTACCATTTTATAGCTTTTCCTACTTACTTCCCATTGGAGGAAGTTGCTTTACTTTTCTGTATTTCAATTTTCTCTTCAGTATAGAAACAAAAATAATACAGTCCCTTCCTCTCAGGATTGTTGTAAAGATTAAATAAGTTAATAAATATAAAGGGTTTAGAACACCACCTAACACAGAGTAGGCACCCAATAAATATTTAGTTGGCATTATTCCTATTATTCATCATGTCATTTGGACTTTAAAAACCCTTTTAAAAATTGAGTAGTTGCCAAGGACATTGTGTATGAATGATATGTATGTGTATAAGAGAAACCTACAGCTGGAGTCACCTCTAAAATTTTTAAAACCGATCTGGTCACTCAAGAAGATTCCTTCAGAGAGAGCTGCTTGGATGCCAGCTCACTTGAGAGTAGTGAATCTGGAATTAGGTTCATAAATAGGAACCTTCTCTGGTGACTGGCATAGGAAACATCAATTAAGAAGAGTAGATTTTCAAAACTGTCAAAAAAATTGATGATATACTCCTACTTGCCAGGAAGGGGCTTATGCAACACCTTTGGACTAAATGTGAGTCCAATAAAAATGGAAATTCTGAGGGGCTCCATGAAATCTGTAACTGAAGCAGCCTCTGTCGCTGTCAAGCTGGCCATTTTGACATCTACTAACCATTATAGGTAAAAAAGGTAATATTGTCTTCTTTTTTGATTATGATATGTTTAAATTTTCCTTTTTGGTAGGGACTTTTCATAATTTCACTTAAACCTATATGCTTTTTTCCTCATTTCTTAGATTAGAGGTTTTCTTTGGAGCAGAGCATTTTACAACACATTAAATTGTTGGTTTTCTTTAGTTAGGTGGGACGGATGGAAAATCATATATATATGTATATATATATATATATATATATATATATATATATATATATATATTTGCAAATTGGTCATTTGTGTACTTTTTTATTTGTTTAAGATTCGGAAATTTGACTGTGGCAGTTTCAAAGGGGCCTGAAAAAAAAGACTTCCTACTTTCTAATATATAAAACTGATAGTCATCCATCTTACTTCTCTTTTCTGGGAGAGAAAATTATTGAAAGAAAGAATAATGCTTTAGGCTAAAAGGCACGACAGTCTTAGGTATAATAACTAGAAATTAAAAACAGTCCACCACAGTGGGTAAATGGAGTGTACTTCATTAGAATGAACTCTCATGGAATCATTAATAATGACTATCATAAAAGGCAGAATGAAATCATGGAAAAAGGTTTCATTATATAGTGTTAAATGAAAGAGGCAGAATATAAAATGATATGTTCAAGGCTAAGACAAGTATAAACTGTGTGCATTTAAACTAAAAGAAAATATCTAATCAGTAGTAGGTATATGAATAATTTAAATATGCTACCTTTTTTTTTTTCTAACAAAAAAGGCAAATACAGGGGCATGACCATGTTAGTCAGGAGCCAATTTCCTTACTCATTTTTTTTTTGTGGATTTGGAAAAATGGCACCTTAAGGTAATTTAAGGATTGTATCTTAACTTAATCTATTCTATGAAAATTTCAGTGCTAGATGATTCCCTACTCTTATGAATATAAAAAGATCCTGAGTGAGAAGATAGTCATAATCTGTGATAAACAGGAAAAGCACAGCTTATGGTGTACAGAGTACACCAAACAATATGAAGGCCCTTTGAAGTGTTCTGCTTTCCAAATTTCAACATGCAGTGCAATATTGAGGTTACATTTTTTGGTAAATATATGGAGAATACAGACTTTGCACATTATTAAGTTTTATTTTCAAATTACGTCTTTTATATTATAATCAAAAGATGTAGCCATAGTCACTGAGGAGAAGTGGTTATAAAAACTTATTTCCAGTGTCAGCATTTATTAACCCATAGTCTCAGAGTAATGTCTACTGAAAATGTCAGCTGAATGTAGAAGGCATTTGAGAAATTCTGGTCACCTTTGCTCTCCGTGATGGAAGAGAGAGGGGCGTATTCTTCTCAGATACAGATTTCCTGAGCCTGAGCCAAGATGTGGGTTCAACAAGTCATGCCGGTGGGTTTCCTTGAGATTTGCGTATGCCTGATTCTGGAAAGCAGTAGGCACTGTGAAGCCTGATGTGGCCCTTTGTGTTGTTGAGCATACAGCCACCTCAGAGGAGCCACTTACAGAGGCCACACTTTCAAATGGTAAGCACCCTGGGAACTCCTTAAATCTGGTTCTGATGAGATGGGCTTGAGATTCTGCCTTCTAGCAGCCTCCCTGCTGGTACCAATGTTGTCCCTGGACTACATTTTTGAGTGGGGAGACTCTAAGTTCACTTTACTTGAGGAAAAGAAGTGGTACAGGGAGTTCTCAGCTTAACCTCACCTTCTCATACTATTTCTCTGAGTAGAAACTAAATTTTGAATAAAGATTGTGTCATTGGAGTAGATTCCAATGTAAAAAAGAAATGTTATCACATATTGGGACAAGTTTTTATAGCTTTTGCCACCTTAGTGTCCAGACAGATCAGTATTGACAACTAAGAAATCACCCTGTAATTCTAATGTTGAAGCCGTAGGCATTGATAGAGCCCCATCAGCTTTTAGAATATTATTGCCTCAACGTTATTATGCATGGCTATCTGTTTAGTTGATTATTTCAAAAATTTGCTTCAGAATTTTCAAATGTCATTTCTACAGATTTCTTTATAAAATGCTTTCTCTGATTTTTTTGTGGACCTTGGATATATGATATATACAATGCAAAAGTATTTAGTATTTGTATTAATTAGCTTTCTCATTTCACAATTCCTGCCATCCCCAATTTAAAGGAGGAAAAGTATACTTTGGCTCATAGTTTGGGGAAACTCAGTCTGTGGTTAGTTGGCTCCCAGGCAAGAACACCAAGGAGGAAGGACTGAGTAAAGCTGTATATTCATGGAGGCCTGGGAGGTAGAGGCAGGGAACCATACCAGAAAGCAGTGGGTAACAAGGCCACTTGTTACCCAAGACCCTGCCTCAGAGATGGGCCCAGACATACTCAGAAGCATGCTCCACTAATCTGCTAAGTATTTCTTCATCCAGGGAAGGTGACATATGAGGATGAATGATTTAATAATAAGAAACTATCATGAGGTTTATTTTTAATAATCATCTTAAGATACTTTTAAAATTAATAGGAACTTTCTTGCTTTTCTTAGATTTTCCTATGTAAGTTACAATTAACACCATTGTGCTTCATTCCTTCAAAAGAGGCCCCACACTAAATCTTTTAATTGCAAAGTTCTTTCTATAACTTATCATATATTTGTGAAACAATAAAATATAGGTCTGGAATATATCACCCAAAGTAGTAAAAATGAAATACATGATTTGGAATTAGTTTGATTTTTATCCTTAAGTCATTTTTTTAAAGCCTGTAAACAGTGAACTGATTTTCATAATGCATTTTCTAAGAGTAGACATTTCTGTGGAAAATGCATTTGTATGGTCTTGTCTGTTTGTTTTGAAAATATAAACAGCTTATCATGGTTTGGAGACCACAGATAAAAGGAAAGAACAAGAGAAGTCTATATGTACATATTGGGCATTTAAATCAGTATGTTTTCAATAATTATATACATAGAGTGAATTAGGAAATGAATGGAATATTCTAAAGTACAACTGCTTCCTCCTCACATCTATGCTACTGTTTTGATATTTATGATCCATATCTCTATGTGTCTTATTAAATAGGTTTCTTGTTCTCAGGAGTAAGTGTGAAAGCACCCAACACAATGTCCAGCTTGTACAAGATATTCAATGAGGTTTTGTTGGATTTGAATATGTTTTACTTGATCAGAAACATACATAACTGTTCTTTCAAAAGCTGTGCAGATTTAATCTTTTCCCATTTTTCCAAGATGGCACTTCTGTTTTTGTTCCAACAAATAGCTATCTTATCCTTCTTACATATTAGCTTCTTGTAGAGAGGTTAGGATATAAAAATGAAGGCCTATCTTGAATGTGCTTATGTTATAACTTAGTGGGTTATTGTGCCCTTCAGAAACCTGTAACATCATTTAACAAAGACCCACAGGACCTTTTTGATTTTTACAGATAAAGTAAGAAGCTTTTGATTGAGTTTTGTCATCTTAAAGGCAGGAGTTATGCTATTAATGGCAACAATTTCAACATAATCCTTTCTTTTCCAAACACTTAAAAATCAATGTATTAGAATGCTTCTATTAATCTCACACACAAAAGTAGATATTAACACTGAGCTAGGCATTTAAAAAATGAAGCAGATTTTAAAGATAAACATCATTTGCTGTGAGAGAAAACTTATATAGGAAATACTTTATCTTGCAAAATTTTTCATTTCTTACCTTCAAAATGTTGACCCTTAAACTTCCTAAAAATCGTTATAGCATACAGTACAACCTGCTCAGGATATGGCTTCCTGTACTTGCTGAAAGTATGGTAGTATTAGCTAGTAATAGGAATGTAAATTTGGACTCTTTAGGGAATTTTTGCTTTACATAGAAAAATGTTGAAAATTTTATACATTAAAAGAGAAACTGCCTTGGTCTTAGTTCATTTTTAGTTGTCTTTTTGAAGTAGTTTAAGAGGGAAACAGCGTTAATATTTTTTAACTTGTAATTAAAATTTGTCTCATGCCTTTATTCAGAGATCTTACCTACACAGAATTATGTTGTACACTAAAATTTAAAATATGCACAAACCATCACAAAAATATCTGCTCTTATAATCAAATGGTATCTGGAATTGCTTTGTAGTTCTTTGAAATAAATTAATAAATAAATAATACATTTTGCTTAATAGAAAGCCACCATGCAGCTCAAGTCTTTTACTTGAGAGGTAGAGCAATAATAGATGTCTGTAGCTCCTTCCTGAGAAGGCAGCTAACTCAGAATACATGTGCATTTAGCTTATTATGATTAGCTAAGACACAGAAAATCCCCTGTCGACTAAATAGAAAGCAACACAGTGAATTTTAGGCTAGAATTTGTATACTTTCTCAAATTTTCTAAAATCCATAATGTTCAATTGTAACTGTCTTAGTATAAGTTAAAGGTGTTTCCTCCCATGAGATTTAAATACATGCTACTTTGTTCTATGCTGAAATGTGTTAACTCTCTTATACTGGACTATGCATTGGAAAATTCTAGGAAAAACAGTATAATTTTTAAAAAACAGGTCTTCCATTGACAGAACATCTGCAAACTTAATGAAGCAATCCACTGAGATAAATACATCAACTAATAAATTCCCATATACGCAGGCAGTAGCATCACTGGCCAAGTACAAGTCTTCTGGGAGGTTTAGAAGCTTGGAGTGCTTTTGGTTATAGGTTAACCAGAGCTCATATTTTATATAGCTGATTATTTCTTAAACAGTCTTACTCCATGAAAACAAGCCAATGTATAGAATACACTTTAAAAACAATCCAAAAGAGACTATAACAGAGAAATAGAACAATACAAATCTAGGACATGCTAAAGGATAGTATGTATGTAGAATTGTTTATTCCCCAAAGTCATTATCTAATGACTAATTCATTATCTCAACTCTCCCATAAGCTAGCATACGTTTTCAAACACTAGATTGTAACTGGAATTATTATAGGGTTTAAATATTTCTCCCAAATCTTTAGTGTTTAGCATAGACAAGTAGTAGCTACAAGGAAATAGTTATTGATTAAAACATATGCAACATCTATAAGTTTTCGTAGCTTGTCTTTGTGGGATTTTGCTCCTAGTCTGTTTTTAGATTTTCATGTTGTCTTTAGTTTTTGGCATCTTATATATTATTTAAAATTTTGCTTTTTGAATCTGTGGCTTTTCTAGGTTAAAAATATTCTTAGTTGGAGGGGAAGAAAGATGGCAAGGGTACAGGCTGGCAGCAAATCATAGCCTCTCTGGGAGCTAGAACAGAGATCTCTGAAAAATAACCTTGTGAAGAGAAAGATGACATAATTCAGGAATTGAGAAAGAAAAAAAAAGCAGGAAATCTAGAATTTACAAGGAAATTGAAGAAACTAAAGACAATGCAAAGAAAAGAACTCTGGAACACTAATTTTGGTTTCTCTACAAAATTAGGTAAGACTGGAGAGGGTCAGCAGTCCCAGAAAGAAATAGGGACCAGCAATACTAACATTATAGGAAAATCCCAGTTATTCTAAACTGCAAATACGGTATGGGATTTTACTCTGTCCTCCTTCTGCATGGTAATTTTTTGGTAGAGATGAAATTCACTGCAACACTTGCCATATTTGGGAGTGGCATAATCTAAAGTAATCTTGGGAAGGTGTGTATTGCTTAAGGAGCTACTACCAGAATCAGAAGTCACAGAACAGTTAGATTTCAGGGTTTCTGGAGTCACACTATGACAGTGACTGGGAGGGAGATAGTCATAAGAGACAGTCATAGTGGAGGGGAGGGATAGTCACAGACGTTCTGAGAAGCTTAGGCAATAGCAAGTTCAGGCCATGGCGAACGTGGTGATCCTGCCTCTGCGGTTAGGCACCAGGCTTGTTTTATGTGGTTTTGAGGGGGCTGGGACTGAAAGTGCTAGCATTAAGTCCAGATGACTCTTGGATTCGTTGCTGCCTCCTTCCATCACAGAGCTCAGTGGTCCATTTGCTTTCCCCAGCTGTCAACATAATCAGGGACACACTGGGACTTAGACATTTGCCATATCCCAGGGTGTATGGACAGAGGGATATCTGGAGCAAGTGGAACACCTCACAACATTCAGGCTGTGAAGTCAGGTATAAACGACAGTGATCTGGAGCACTCCGGATATGCAGAGACACTGAGAACTGCCTGGAGTGAACACAACTCTAAAGCAGACACCATAGTATTGACTGACCCTGCCCAACAGGAAACGTGGGGTAAGAGTCAACATTCACACACACACACACACACACACACACACACACACACACACAAATTGGTGTGAAAACACAATAGACTGTAGATGTGACTCATCATTCTTCCCCAATATCTGGCACATTCTAATACCACGGGTTGTAGAAAGAAACCACACACCTAAACACCTCAACACAGAAGTTTTTTGCATTCATTCTGTTGTGGTTTATATCTAAACTGTCCCCTCAAAGACCATGTTTGGAAGGTGTTTGGATCATGTGATACTATGCTTATCAGTGGATTCATCCAATGATGAGTTTGGTAGCTAAATGTGCTGTTAAGAGGTGGTGTCAGGCTAGAGATAGGCCACTGCAGGTGTGACCTGGAAGGTTGTATCTATCTGATTTCACTTTTCTTTGCTTCCTGACGACCATGGGATGAGCAGCTGTCCTCTGCCCAAGCCTTTCCACCATACCATTTCTGCTTTGAAGCCAGCTTGCAGTGGAGTGAATCATTCAAAAACTGTGAGCCAAAATAAACCTCTTCTCCTTTAAGAGTTGTGGGTGTTGGGTATGTTGTGCTGGAAACATGAAAGTAACCAAGACACATTTCTTTGTTTGTTTGTTTCTTGATGTTTATTTCTTTTCTTTTTTATTTTGCTTTTCTTTTTCTGATTTGTATTTTTCTGTTACTATTAGCCAATTGTGTTTATTGTTATCTCACTTTTCTTTCCTCCTTCTCATCTTCCTTTTTCAAATTTTACCTTTCTCCAGTACCTCCTTTTTAAAAATTGTTATTACTATTAAGCTTGACTAATTTTTAGCTACCCATATTTAGTTTAGTGTATGTTATTTTTGGAGATCTCTTGTCTATTATGAAGGGTTGACATAGACCAGGCTATGTAAGGGTTAAGTTACTGACCATGAAATGACCTCTGGCTGTGTTGGAAAAGCTCATATTCACAGGGGCTCTAAAGTCAACACCACAGCTGAGACAGCAGAGGACCAGCTACTGACACTTCCTATTCCAGAGCAATACAACTGTCCACCTTAAGTTCTAACTGGCAAGATTTGCTGTCTTTGTTTCTCAAGGTCCTGGTCATTTTCGTACACTTTTGCCTCTGCTAGGCCCTCATTTTCCTGCACCCCTCCAAATCTATGCAAACCCAATTAATATAGTCATCCGGAAAAGTCCTTGTCTCTATTCTTTTTATGCCCACAAAGTTTTGACCTTCCTGGACTCCCCCCAAACATACCACTTGTCTCTTTTTAAATCTTCACTGTAACTCATTGTAGGAGACTGGGGGCAAGGTCAAGCCCCCAGTATAGGGTGGTATAGTTGTAGCTTTTATTGCAGTGATGGCAAAACTTTCAGAGCTTTCAATGATACAAGCAGCCTGCTGCAGGATGCGTGCCATGGGCTGGCCACCACAGCTTTATTAGTTCTTATGCTGTCAACATTTGGTTTGCCTTTGATTCTCTTATTATGGTTGATTTCCTTTCTATTTTTAATGGTGGTACAGTTGTTGGTTTTAATTGGTGTCACTGTATGTCAATATCTGTTGTCTTTGTGTCATCAACATTTCTGTGACTCATTTTCTCCTCTTTGAGAGGTGTTAGGCATCAAGGCCTTCCCACCTCTGAAGAAGACCTTCAAATATTATATTGAGTAGGTTGAAAAGGGGTATAAACACTAGAACATAAGTGAACTTAAGGACGTGTAAGAGAGAGATTCTAAAAAGGTCTCCGCGGGACTGACACATTTTTCTATACTAACTTATCTAAACTCTCAGCATAAAAACTAAAGAAATATGAGAAAGCAAGTCCACAAGATGCCTCCAAGTCTAATCTTAAAGGCATCGAAGTTCCATGCAAAGAACTAAAAACCCAAATAGTCAAAATGTTTGAAAATATCAGGCAAGAAACATCAGCAAATTTATAAAATGTTTAATGAGATTACAGAGGATTTAATTGGATAATTTAATTAATAAAATGCTCAGCAAGCACAATGAAGAAACAAGCTAAATTGAACAAGACAATGTAAGATATGAATATCATTTTGGTAAAGAATTAGAAATTATGAGAAGAAGTGGAAATTCAGGATATGAAAAATTCAGTGGAGCACATGGGTAGCAGATATGTCTAATGTTGAGAACAGTCAGAACCTGAAGGCAAGGCTGATGTAGTAGATCATGAAAGCTAACACAACCATTATGAAAATCAATCTGGAGATTCTTCAAGTATAAATTCCATGTGATCCAGCTATACCTCTGGGTATCTCTCTGAAAGAGCTGAAGACATAATTCATACCTATGTTTATAGCAGCACAACTTGTAACAGCTGACCCTTGTAAGTGCCTATATGCCCATCAACAGATGAATAGGTAAGGAAAATGTGGTATATACACAAAATAGCATACTACTCAGTCAGAAAGAAGGATAAATTTCAGTCATTTATAGGAAAACAACATGCATCTTCAGACCATAATGCTAAATGAAACAAATCAGACAGAGATAGTTAAATACCATATGGTTTCACTTTTGTGCGACACCCAAAGTATAAATAATTTAAAGGGCAAAACAAAAGATAGATAATAAGAATTGGGTACATAAATTTTGTGGAACTGCAAAGGGAGAATATAGATGAGGGAGAAGGTACAGAGGAAAAGAGAAAGTAAAAAGGATCAAACTGTGTGTGATATGTATGTGTACCAATTCCCCACAATGAATGCATTATATATTGCAAACATATACTAATAAAATTATAAAATATTCTTAGTATTACCTTTTAAAATATTAACTCCTACATTCTATTCCTGCCTTTGGAGTTTCCAATTAAATGTGTTAGGCTTTCTCAATTTTTTTTCCCAAACTTTGCTGTTTCCCGATTGGTTTCTATCTTTTTATCTCTGAGTTTCACTGTATTTAACTCTCAATTTCCTTTCAGTTCTCTGATTCATACCTCAGATATGTGTAATGTCTATGAAAATCATCAGCTTAATTTATAATGTATTTTTCACTTCCAGCCCTTTCATTTGGTATTTCTTTATAGCTTCCAGCTTTTTTTTCTGAAATTCTCAGTGACTGAAATACAGTGGTACCCTTGGTTCATGAACTTAAGCCATTTCATGATTCTGGGGGAAGATGGCCATGGTCATGTTCATCACCTGATGCTGAGTTTATGAACAGAAGCAAAACTCTGCTGAACACTTTTGTTTGCAAACTGAAGTTTGCCAACAGATGCATTTGTGAACTGATGTATTGCCAAATATGAAGGCTCCATAAGTCTATTTTTATCCTGTAACTTCTCTTATTTTTTACTTTCTCTGTGTAAGGTCATATTTGCTTGTATGCTAGACCTTTATTTACAAAATTGTTTACAGAAATAATATGAAGTCAAGAATAATGTATTTTTTCAGAGATTTCCTTCTACCAGTTTCCTAAGGAGAATGGCAGATCTACTTTATAAATTGTAAGGATTCAATGAGTTGAGTGTCCAAGCAACTTAATGTTCCTTAATATGGTGACATCCACCAGATACTAAAGTACTTGGTAAGTGATATAAGGCAGATGATACATTCACATGGCAGACTGTCCTTGTAGGCATTTTCATACTGCCAGCACTCTGCTAGTGACTGAGTAAAAACTATGCCTAATAATTGGGTGATGGAGTTCACTATGATTATAGAGTGCGAGATCTGGTGTAGTACTTTTTTAATAAAGATATCAGACCTGGTGGTGCATACCTGTAATCCCTAAGGAGGATCTCCACGAATTTGAGGGCAACTTGGACTACAGAGCTACACTGTCTAAAATAAAAACTATATATATATATATATATATATATATATATATGGACACACACACATACGTGGACACACACACACACACAGAGTCTGTCTGTGATCCTATTTATTTTAGGTCTCCTAAATATTATTTGTTAAAATAGGATTACTAGTAGTAAATTTTAGATTAGAAGTCTGTTCACCTACATCTACTCTGACTGCACATGGCTGGATTATACACAGTTCAAAAATAATTGATAGAAACAATTGGTGAATTTGGAACAATGAACTAAAGTTGGAGAGATGTAAAACAAAAGGTATTTTCTTGTATTCTGTGAAGAAATTTCAAGGAATGGAGAATAGCAGAAAGCTGTAAAACAGATTTGTCAGTCTAAACTCAGTCATCTAGGAAAGGATGAAACTTCCATGCTTCATAAAAAATAACTATGTTAAAATTGGTAATGATATATATTTAAAATAATAAATGTTATGTGTGGTGGCTGTAACCACAAATCAAAGAACTATTCAGATGCATGTAACCTAAAAGTTTTTTGTATCATTTTCTGTATGCCTAAAAATAGGTAATTTGTAAGTTACAAAACAAATATAAAGTATATAGGAATTATCCTAGAAATGAATATTAGATATCTGAAAATTAAATAAATGATAGATTATCTCATTGAGCAAAATTACTGTAACACTTAATTACTTGGTGTAAGGTACTGTTTTTCATCCAGAAATCAGATTAACTTTTAAATGTGGACATTTACTAAAAATTCTCTTGTAAGTTGTTTGATTAGAATTTGGACCACACTTTTTCCTACAAAACTTGTATTATAAATACAGATAGGTTTCTGTTTTTGTTGCTCTATGTAATTTAACAAATGCAATGATTAAATACTATCTACTTTGCACCAGAAATTAAGTGCTTTACGTTGGAAACTGCAACCATCTGCTTCAGCACGAAAAAGTGATTGGGTCTAAGGACTAAAACCACCTGTGCCAACATGATTTATTTGTTTGTTACAGAAAAACTTTTCCTAGGAAAGATAAGACTGTAAACCAATAAATAACATCATTGTTTGTTTCAAGAAATTCCTATATTTTCATTTATCTCAGACAAGCCATCTTCTCACCTTGACAGAGAGCTCACTTATCAAAGGATAGTTTACTTATCAAGACTTTTGCTTTGAGTCTCTTGCTTGCTATATACACTTATCTTAGACAGTTATGTCACAAATCTTTGCAAAGCCCATTTGGTTCTCCACAATTGAGCCAAGACACCCAAACCCTATAAATATCATCTCAACTGCTGCCTTCACAGATGCCATCAAGACTGTTAACAGTGTGTTCTCTATTACTGCAGAATTCTAGTAAATGTATCACATTATGAACAGGTGCTGTGAAGACATATTGAGAGTTCAATAATGTGATCCATTCAACCCTTGTAACCTCTGGAGGTTGGAAAGTCCAAGGCTTCTGTTATGGATTAAAAACTGGTGGTCAACTTAATGCCAGCTGGATTACATCAGCAGGGTGCTGAGCATAGATGTTCCACCTGAGGCAAGTTGTCAGCATAAACAGAGATGTGGAGGAGAAGGGAGATGTGTTGAGATGCATTGAGACTCGTTGAGGCATTGTGGGTTCTCCTACATATTGCTGTTTGAGCCGTCAGGTTCTCCTGGAGAAACTCTAGTCCTCACATCAAGCATTGCTTTCTGGCTCTGGAGAGGAAGACGTGTGCTGCTTAGTCTCCAGGATGAACTTATCACGCTGGCTTCCTGGCATGTACTCAACCGTGCTTGTCATTGGAGGAGCTCGGGGCCTCCCTGTTGCTGAGGGTGGCTGTGGTACTTTTCAGGACAGCCCTGGTCTTTGTTTGAGTGTGACTTCTTGGCTCCAGCATAGAACCCTCAGCCTACCAGCACAGCTCCTTCACCCAACTGGCATAGACTTCTTAGCTTCCACCACTGTCCTTTGGGCCTTCCCAGCACGGATCTATAAAAGAGACTGGCATGAATTCTTCTTGTGGGCTCTGGACCTTCAGCTGGACTCATGGGAGGCATTGTCATCAGCTCTGGGTCTTCATCTGGACTCATGTGGGACATTGCTGTGGGATTCAGGCCCTTGGCTAAATATTTTATGTCTTTGGTGTTATGGATAGATTTCCTGCATTTTCTTGTATTAACTCTGGGTGATTATCATAAAAATAGTATTATAAACTCCATGTCCTTATTCTAATTGTTCTCTGCATAACCCCTGACTACAACAGCTTATGATATCCTCATATAGTAGGAGGCAAAAGGGAAAATGTGAATCTAAGCTCTTATTGTGACATTTATTCATGAGAGTACAGTCATCTTGACCTAAACATCTTTCAAAGACTGTGTTTCCCAACACTGTTCCATTGTGATTAAGTTTCCAGCATATAAGTTTTGAATGGGACAAAAACATTCAAACCCTAGCATCCCACTCCAGTCCTCCAAAATTCAGTTTTCACTTACAAAATGTAATTACTTTAGCCCAGTAGCTCCCAAAGTCTTAACTTATTCAGCAATACAATTACCTGTGAAATCAAATTATGCGCTTCCAAAACACAGTCCTGAAACAGGCATAGACAGACATTCCCATCACAAAAAGAGAAACAGGAAAAGAAGAAAAGAATAACAGGTCCCAAATAGGTGCAAAAACCAACGGAATAAACTCTCAAGGCTTGAGCATAGTCATCTTCGATTTTATGTCCTGCTGCCTGCACAGTGGGACAGAGGTGGGGCTCCAAGGCTGTAGGAAGCCCACACCATGGTTCCGGTGCTCTGAAATTGCCTGACAGCAGCATGCCCAGGGCAGGGCTTGTTGTTGGAGGCATTGCAGTGCTGAGATCGCAGAGCGAGACTGGCTCCCATGCTTCCCCTAGCATTCTAGTAGGAACTCACTGAGGCAGCTCTCTCCCCGCACTTCTGCTCAGAACTGCCGTGAGAGTTCCCTCGGGGGGTTCAGAACCTTCAGCAGGCCCCCCAAAGAATCTCTGAAGACTTAGGCTTTCCTTACAAGTCCCCCTTAAGCCCCACCAGAATCATACTTATTGTTCTTTCTGTTCAACACAAGTTTTTCCATTATTCATTTCAAAACTGGCCCAGCCTCTACCCATTATCCCGTTCCAAAACTGCTTCCACATTTTTAGGTGTTTGTTACAGCAATGCTTCATGTCTGTCTTCATTGACTTTGTGTTACTATAAAATACACTTGAGACCAGGCAATTTATTTATTTATTTAGGTACCGGGGATCCAACTCATGACCTCACACTTACCAGGCAGGTGCTTGAGCCACTGAGCTAAATCCCTGGCTAGACCAGATAATTTATAGAGAACACAGAAATATTCTTTCAGTTCTGAAGTTTGCAAAGTCCAAGATCAAGGTGCTGGTATCTAGTACGGGCAACTGCACTGGATCCTCATGGTGGGAGGCAGAAAGGCGAATGCATGTATGTAGCAGAATGATGAACAAATTCTGTGAGCAGAATTGTGGAAAGAATTAAGTTCGTGAAAAGATGTACTACTATAGTTTGTCTTTCTTATAAGACTCTGCACTCATTTGAGTATAGAAACATAGTTTTATTTCATGCTAACAATGCCTACTCTCTCTGACACATGGCAGGCACTGAATGTTTAAAAAATGAGCATTAAATGAAACCTCATTTTATAAGTGAGGCTCTGACACGTTAAGAACCTTGCTTTAGCTCATCCAGAAAGGAAAGTAGACCTGGTGCTCATGTCTCTGCATCGCATTCTTTAGACTGTAAACTAGTTCTAAAAGAGAGTTTTTATGAGATGCACATCTGCAAACGCTGCAATGGAGATTCACGTGTACAAAGCTGCAGTGTTGCTTACATATTCTACCTCACTGTGACCATACAGATTGTCGCAGGTTAATCAGATGCCTGAGCCACACATTAACATGATAATAAAAATAACATTAGTAGAAATGAGAGAACACATCAATAAATATAACTTCTGATATTCTTTTAACATAGAATAGTTACTACAAAGTTCCTTTGGTAATGAAAGAGTGAAAGAATTGTAATTCTTTTCTCTATATTAAACAGTGTTTTGCACACATGTAGTTTTCTTCTTTATTATAATGAGAAATCAGTGCCATGTGAATATTTGGGTATGGGCAAGGTCTTTAAAATTTTACCTAGGTAACATTACAAAAAGAACCAAAGTAGGCTGGCAAGGTTTTCTGTTTTTTCCTAGACAGCTACTTGTATAACAAATGATTATGAGGACATAAAAGAACAGTGTGCTGAAACAAAAAGGCAGTCTAGCACAAAATAATGAAATATGTGGCTAAACTGAAACTGGGAATGATTCTCAGCCAACCAGTATGAATATGACAAATCAACTTGTAGTTTTCTTTTTCATTCTTATTGTTTTCAACCACTGCAACTGCCTGCCAAGACCATTAAGAGAAAAGCTGACAGTGAACTTTACACTAGATACATTAGGCTCACAAAAATTGAAAGCTGCTGATCTATCTTAGTATCATTAAATATGGGACAATCAGACATGATGGGACTTCCAGTGTGATGTAGTAGAAAGCATTTAACACTATGAAGTATTTTTGCTCAAAGACAAAGAATAGTAACCCACATTTAATCAAGTTACACAGAAAAAAGAGATATGTTAGAACACTTTTTGAGCCAATTACAGGTATGTGACTGACAACTACAGATGTTATTAAAGAAAAAATTATTAACTATTATGAAGATACATTAAAGTGTTTATGACAAGTAATGAACTGCCAGGGATTTGCTTTAAAATTCTGCAGAACTAAGTTTGGGTACCGAGTATATGCATGTGCAAATTCACATATGCAGATGAAACACAATGGGGAAAATGTTGACAACTGCTAGGTTTGTGAAGAGTACACAGGGATTCCTCAGAACCTATTTTCTACTTACTAGATATGTTTAAAATGTCACAGAGCCAGGGATATAGCTCAGTGTCACAGCACCTGCCTGGCAAGGCCTTGAGTTTGATCCCTGGTATAATTTTTTAAAAAGTTACATATTACAAACATTAAAATGGCTTATTATCCCAACATTATATAGCCACACATAGTATATTGTCATTCTCATATAAATTGAGTTTGGCTGCAAACACAATTACTATAATCAAAAGCAAAATTATTCTCATCTGGAAAGATACTACAAAACTCCAGGATGCTGTCACTCTTTCTTTTACAGAGATTTTTAGGCTTCCTAGCTGTGCATCAGAGAGTCTTTATCTCACCTGTCCATTTCTTCTGTGTACAGTAACAACCTCCAGCTCCCTGCTAATCAAATGAATGGTTCCACACTGGGCAAGGTGCTGGCCTCTTTCCACTCAACCTTGCTTTACTCAGATTGGCTTTTTACAGAGCACAAGGCAATTTCATTAAGTGCCAACTCATCAGTTTATTTTAGCAAGATACATAGCCCCAAGGATCCTTAAAATGAACATCAGTTACAAGTTGCACATTCCTTTAAGGGAACACAGTATTACTTCACGTTACTTAGATTAAAATACAATGTAAAATGTGCTTTACATTAGGTACGTTTTGTAACTGGCCTGGCTTGTAGTAGTTCTTCCTTTAAATGTGGAGTTTCCTTCATGGTAACATGAAAATCCTTCCCAAATGTGGAAGAAAATACAAACGATGCTCAGCATTTGACTGCATCTAAACTTGTAACTTGTTTTTTTAAATAGAAGTCAAAATGTGACATGTAGCAGGTTTTAAGGGTCTCAAATACTGGACAAGAATAAAGACAGATTGCAGTGTCCTATTGAGATACCAACTCAGGAACACAGGTTATCTCATTTGTAATTTTCACAAGTTCCTAATGTGTTCTACTTTTTTTTTTGTTTTGTTTTGTTTTGTTTTTCGTTTTTGAGACAGGGTCTCATTATATAGTTCAGGCTGATCTTGAGCTCATTATGTAGCTCAGGCTGGCCTTTAACTCATGGCAATTCCCCTTGCTTTAGCCTCCCAAGTGCTGGGATTACAGTTATGTACCACCATGCCAGGCTACAAAGTTCCTATTTTATTAATGTATGCTTTGACAATAGAAAAATAAATTATAACCTTCTTTTGTTGGGCCTGATTTTATTGTTTACTTAAAATATATAGCAATTATTTAAAAATATCTCCATAAAAGGACATAAATGTTTAGAAAAGCAATTTTAGCAACAAGTCCCATAAACAGATACAACTATTAATCCACTTTAATTGAAATCATTGCTGCTTCTTCAGAGCAACAACAGCATAACATCTGGGAGATTTCACAGGATCAAACAACTTCACAAGTGCAGACCATGCAACGTCTTCCTGCAAATTGATAAGCAATTCAGAAATGCAATCATTTGTTGAAGAAAAATAGAGCAGAAGAGTCAGATTACATGCCATCATAGAAAACCTACTTAAAAACACACTACATAAAGAAATTCTACACTTTCCTGAAAAAAATTAACATTTAGAAGTCTACCTTCAAGAAATTATGCTGAGAAAGCAAACATGAACACAAAATCAAATTATGGGGTATTCTTTGCTGTGATTATGAAAAATTGAACATAGCCAGTATCAAATGGGTATTAATTAATCTTATGCTGAAACATATTCATTTTGTGCAATACAAGTAATGAGATGGGAAAATCCTAACCTAAATTACATACAAAACTTCATTTCTAATTCTATTCCAGTCTTAAAGTATAAACTGCATACACATACACGTGTAAAATTCATATACATGACAGCATCATTAGGAAGTAGAATAGATACTTAATAGTGCTCAAAGATGAGATTACAGTTACTCTTTATTTTTATATTCTTATATATTTATGATCTCTATCAAAAAGGTATTTAAATATTAAAAATCAGTAATTCTATGCTTCCTGTTATCTCATAAGGATGTACAAATATTTACGCATACTGTTTTGCCTAATTATTGTGCTTAGGTCAATATAAATTTTTTTGAGAAGGAAAATTATTCCCTGTCAAAATAACTACTGATTTTGTCACTAGCAACTTGGCAGTCAATCCTTTCTGATGAACTCAGTTGCTCACTTAGGAACATGTATTATTATTTACATACTTTAAAAAATTGCCTTTCTTCATAATAATACAAATTAGAACAAAGTCATATTTATTCAAGTTCATTTGTCCCAAGAAGTTTGTTAATAAGTGAAAAATAAAGTTTTCTATATGGTAAAATTGTTAGAAAAGGGTTTACAGTGGAAACATTAGGCTGTGTGTGACTCCACATGGGTTTAATTTAAATAGTTCACATGATTTATTTTCACCACAGCCAAGTACAATGTGAAAAATATATTTTTTCTAAAGATATCTCAAAAGACAGTATTGTTATTTAACACATATAAAACAAGTAACATTGTAAAGCAGCAGAAATAATACACTTATTAGAAAGATGTTTCTATGTTGTAAATTGTGTATGTCCAAAACTCCACAAGTGTATTAAAAGGTAAAATTTTACAAAATGAGATGTGTATACAATGCCTTTTATATCTGGTCTTTATTAATTTTGGGTATATAATGTCTTTAACATCTGATCTTTATTAATTTTGGCTATAATATGTCATATATAGTGGCGTGTGTTCACTGCCTATGTGTAGTAATTCCCATATAATTTAAAAACATACATTTTATTATATAGAAGTTTTCCTGAAGATATCTGTTGTACATATATTTATATATAAAGACAGAATGAATATTTAGACTATAAAAATATGAGAAAAATTATCTTGAATAGTTTTATGTGAAGTAATTTACCCTAGATATGACTGCACTAACATTGCTATAGTTAATAAAGATACTAATTATTCATTTAAAAATCATACAATTTACCTGCTCTTTCAGGTAGCAAAGTCGATCGAGAAGAATCAACGTCTCTACACAAGGAGCCAGAACAACTTTTAACTAAAAGAATAAGATAAGATAGTGGTCCTTAAAAAAACAGCTCATTTACTTAACACTTATGCTGAAGAAAATGCTACAGAAGTTTACACACAACAAATCTACCCACTGTACATCTTCAGAAAATGAATATTGCTGAGATCAAAAGTTTTCCTTTAATAGGAAAAGAATGCCCTTTCAGTGACTTTGAGGCAGAATCCAATAAGCAATCATATGCGACAGAAAGCTTTTAAAAGGGTACTGAGAATGAAATCCATTAAAAGGAATGCTTGTGAAGTAACTGCACTGAGACCAATATGTGTTCAAAGGGCTGAAATTTTTTCTGCGCATTTATAATACATTTTAAGAGAAATCTGCCATGTGTTCTCTTTATTACATTACTGACACTTAATTTAGTTCTGAAATAGGAAATGTTCCAAAAAAGTTTTTCTATAGAAAGAGAAAAACAACATGGAGTGGTTCACTCCCAGTAAAACTTAATAGAATGGAATTCTAGCAACATAGCAATTTAATAAGTTTAAGTCCAAGATTTACCATATTAAAAGCTTCCAGTTCATTCATTCTAGGCTTATACTTCTCATAGTAGTCCATTATAGTTTTTTCTGGCAGCTTCAAAATAAAAACAATAATGATAAATTTGTCAAAATCAAAAATAATTAAAATTTTTCTTTATCATATATATCCTAAAAAGTAAAACAAATACAGTATCAACTTGGAAACTTAGGTGTTTAAAGAGCTAAATTAGATATTTAGGGAGTAAGTTATTATAGCTAAATCCTTATAGTTACACTTTCTTTAGGAACATAGAACATAGTATGACTATACTACACTATATTATGACTAAAATCACTAATATTGTTTAATTTCAATACTTAGTAATAAAATATTTACCCTTATTATTATGCTTGTGGAACAAGCAAAAATTGAATAAAGCATTTTGTGAATAAAACTAAAATATGGAACCTAAACCATATCTTAGAGACATTCAAAGGCAATAGGAACAAAATAACGGCATATGTTCATATTTAAAATAATTTTCCCTCACATCTACTTAACAAATGTGTCAATAAACATTATTTTCCTTTTTCTGTAAAAGATATAGCTACACTATGCTGAACCCTCATATTAAGGAGGCCCATTTTAATTCAGGTGCAAGTTTCTGCACTAGCTGAACTTTATGATTACTGAATCAACTATTTCTAAACTTTTCATGCCAGTTCTGGTATTGTATCAGTATAAATACTGCACAACAATGAAATAAAAATTCAAAAGCGTAAGTCATTTTCTATAAGTTGAATGCCTTTGTGAGAGACTTAAGAAAGTCACAAGAAAACACTACCAAATTACTTGTCAAAACAAATGACAAAAAAAGAGTGTATAAGCAGTCAAAAATCTGAGATTAGTCCAATTTCTTTGCAAATGTCTAAATAAATTTATTTTTTTCAAAGTATCTATTCTTTCATTGTTGTATTGTTCCACACATCTTTTAAAAAACAGAAAAAGGTAAGGTGAAAAATCAGGCTTTGTCTCATCCCATTTGATGTGCAGCCTTCCAGAAAAGATGACCCATCTCTCATCCTTTAACAAATCTGACAAAGCTTTGAAATAAATGAACACCTCCTGGACCAAGTTTTTGCAGTAGAATCACAGCTTGAACTTCAAGGCAGCAAGAATTCTCACCTCACAAAACTGTGTGACTAAATTTGGTCTCTACGCAGGGGAGAGGGGGTTAGCTTAGTGGCTTAAGTGCCTACTTGGTAAACATAAGGTCGTGAATTCGATCCTCGGTGGGGGGAAAAAAAATGCTGGTTAGGGATAAATTTGGTCTCTACTTCTTTACCATCCTGAGATCTGCTATTGAAGGACAGGTTAGAACTCACAATCTTTATCATTCTACTTCCTACAAACATGGTTTTCAATGTAATTGCATGGAGTTTCTCCTTTGTGCCACACTAGAAAGTACTGTCAAGGCCACCAGATGCCTTTGTTCCAAACTAGGGACATAGGGTTGTACCCCATTGGAGACGCCCCTATGGAGAAATGATTTGTCAGCTTTGTCTGAGATTGAACTCCTCAGGGATTTCCTCCTGGCCCTTTTCTGTACTCCTCTTTCATATTTCCTGAAATGGACTTTACATTATACAAAATCTGAAATTTATAATGTCATTTTGATTTATTGAAGGAGTTTGTGTTCTTGTTTCACGTTCTATTTGTTACTCTTGAGTGATGAGAGAAAAGGTGAGAGCATGATCTTCATTCTTTCACTTGAAAATATACTGTACTTTCAATGAACCAAAGTTGGACATGATAGATTATGCATTACAGGTATGTGTAATGAAAAAATATCAAGGTAGATACTTATATGAAAGCCTTTGTGCAAAAAGCAAAACAAAACAAAACAGAATGGATTGTTCTTATAGCAAAACCTTGGCAAACAAAATATATTCATGTTTTTAGAAGAGAAAATTCAATACTTAAGATATGATTCCATGCTTCAGTCAACTTTTTGAATCAAATACCAAAAAACCCCTCTCATCAGATTAAGAAAAACTTGAAGACACCATCTCATTGTAACACCAATTTTTGTGATTCTAGAAACAGAAGCCAGTATGAGTTGCATAGCAGGGCCCTAACTTAATGGGTTCTGGATTAGGGTCACGTAGATATCCAATCCTAAAGAGAACTGCAATGGGAACGGTAAATGAGCAATTATACTCAGGCATTTAATCTACACTCCCTTTCTTGTAATGTGTTGACAGTTGTTTTGACTATAACATAGCCTATGTGTTAAAAAAAAATGTTATGTTTTATTATCCATACACTTGACCAACTTCATTCTGTCTGTCAGAATTTCAAGAGTCCAAGTTCTAAATATAATTTTTTCTTCAACTCTTCATTAACTCATTTCTTGAATTTAATTTGCTTTTATTTCAAACATCAATCCTTCTATCTGCTTTAGAGGTATATTTATTTTGTCTGTTGGCAAGCATGACTTCTTTTCTTTCTTATTAGATGTATTAGCCTGATGTCTGATAGTTCTGAAAAAGTGCCAAACAAGCATTTTTCTTGTGCACAATGTCTGTCAATAAACTATATAAGCATGAGGAAAAGAAGCATGGGTGATAGAGTTAGCCTAGACTGAATCCTTCTTCTCTGGTTTCCTAGTTGTAGGCAGTAACACACATGTGTGTCGGGATTCTCTCCTAAACATGAGAATAATATCACATTTTATAAAGTCAGCCTTAGTAAAGAAATTCTGAAGACAGTACAGATAATTTCTATGTACTCCACACCCACGCCTCCATCTTGAAATATAATATTTTTGTCATAATTAATGAATCACTGTTGGTTTAAAAACATTATATTATTATTATTTGGAAGTGCAGGGGAAAAACTCAGGACCTCATGCATACTAGGCAAGCACTCTATCACTGAGCCAAATTCCCAGCCCGATTTATCATTATTAACTATGAAATCTACACTCTATTCAGGTTTCCTTAATTTTTTGCCTAATATCCTTTTTTCAGTTCTAGAGTTCCATTCAGGGTACCATATTGCATTTAACCCTTTTGGTTGTAACAGATGAAGATTTGCCTTGCATGTGATGACTTTTGATAGTTTTGAGGAGTACTGATTAGATATTTAAAGGCTGTTCCTCCAGTAGCATTTGTCAGATTTGTTTTTCTCACCAACACAATAGGCCTATAGTTACTGAGAGGAAATTGGAGTACAGGGCTGTGTTTCTTACATCATAGCAAGGATGCATAAGATCTAAAAGATTTATCACTGCTGATGTTTACCTTGACTACCTGGCTTAAATAGCGTTGGCCAGGTTCCCTCACTGTAAAGTGCTTCTAGTTTCTGCTTTCCAGATTCTTCTTTGGAAGAGAGTAGCCATGTACAACAGCTCATACTTAATGAATGGGAAGTTATATTTCATCTCCTTGGGTATAGAATATCTACAGAAATTACTTGGGATTCTTTTCCATGAAAGATTTGTCTCTTCTCCTTCATTTATTTAATTTATTTACTCATTCATTTTGAAAATAGAGCTGTATGAAGTCCTCCAGATAGGCAGCAGTGGGTCACCCTGCAACTTCCTGGAGAGTGAGTAGGTTGGATGAGTGCATAAGAAAGACACAGCTGTTTAAACTCCATCCCCAGTCATACAGGATCAGCATAAAGCCTAGTGATTCAATTCAGTTCTCATTGCTAGACAGTGGGTTGGGAGCTTCCAACATGCCATTGATTAGGGTGTAACTGACTCAAGAGCTAAGGTAGGTGAACCTGGAGGTGAGGCTCATCAGCTGATCCTGCCAAGGGAGCAACAAAGCCACTGACAAAAGGCTGATGTTGCCCTGATACATTTAGGTTGCCTAAGGAAACTATCCACGCAGTTACTCAAAATATTAGTGTTATTATCATCTTCTGGGAAATACAAAGCCAAGTTAACTCATATGTGTATTACTTTTAGAAATAATGTAACTTACTCCTTCTAAGCTTATGAGTAGTAAGATAGAGGTTTTCTTAAAAAAAAAAAAAGGAACAGAAAATGCATGAAGTTCTTCTGACCTATTCAATTGGATACCAGTTAATGAAGATAAACTTGGAAACTGTTACCGAGTAGTAAAATTTACATATAAAATATTATGTTCAACCTATATTCATTCTAAAACTTAGTAGTGATATATGATATATATTAGATATTTCACTTGAACTCATCATTTGCAAATTTTGTATATCAATAATTCATATCTAATAACATTTAAATTGATTTCTATATTAAAACCAATATTAAGATGCTCTTATTTTCTTCATTAAATAAAAAAATAAAAAGGTATAATGGATTTTTCCTTGATTTGTTCTTATTCTTTCAATGATAATTAGTCACTCCTTAACAGTACTGGGTACAGACGACTGCGTACCTGATGTTTCCCTGTGGTTGTCTGAGAGAATAAAGGTAATTTAAAAAGGCAATGTGGCTATTCTTATATAGCTTAGATGTATGTGAATCATCTCTATTGCTTATCTTCTGTGAATTTGACATTAAATGTCACTAGGTTTAGCATAGCATTTGCATAACATTTTGGTATTTTTTAATTGCAATTTGGAAAAAGCATAATTGTTACTTCATTTTTTATACAATTGTCTCAAATCTATAGAAGTTATAGAGGACTATTAATCACAGGCTTATTTTGAAGAATTTGAGGTGGCTGATAACATGAGGCATAAAGTATGTCAGTAGTAGGGCCATTTAAGAAAAATATACACTCTGAAGTACATATATAAAGAACATGACACCAAAGTAACTCAGGGGGAAGTTGTTAGAATCAAGCAGAATTGAGCATAAATTTAACTTTGACTCTTTTAGCAGCTAAGGCAAAAAATAAATAAATTGAAGGTTCTTTGGAGGATATCATTCTATTATGAAAAAGTGAACAGAAATTTATGTACAGTAGAACTCAGGAAACATAAACATAATGATGTCTTAATTGAATGTTCAGAAACATCCCAGGACGACACAGGTTAAGATTCCAAATGCTTCTGCGTTCCAAACCCAGTGTTAATGTATCCTTGCCCAGTCACTGCTTGGGGAAAGGATCACAGGATGTAACTTAAGCAGAGAGCTCCCTAAAGGCATCCATTCCCACTTTCCTTATCTCACTCTATTGAGGTTTTGTGGCTTATGAAAGGGCAGTTGTTAGCTTACATGGTGTCCCTTTGAGAATCAGAAAACAAAACGATTGGCAGTCCTGGCCAATTTACTTGTCTTAAAAGGAGCACAGGCTGAGAGTTCACTTTTTGTTTGTGTCTTCAGCTAGGTGCCCTTGTGAGGAGCAAACGATGTAACCGTAGGTGGTGTCCCGGGCAATGAAGTGGCATGGAACAAAAACTGCACCATAGAGGTACTTGAAAGAGCTGAATGAATCAACTGGATGCTCTTTATTAACTTCTTGGGAGGAAGAAGGATGAAAATGATGTACAATTAAGGTTTATTGAAACAGAAAGCTTAGTCATGAATAAACAACCTATGAATTAGCCAAAATCGTGAGAGAAAAATTGCCTACAACAAAGGGTAAAACAATTTGCACTTTAGCAGCTGTATCACTATAATGGTGAAGGATTAAAAAACATCTAATGCTCAAAAAATAACAATAACTCAGTCACTAGGGTTCTTTTCAAATTTGCGCCCAGTTAACAAACTACATTCTGATGAGACTATTCTATACATCTCTTTCTGGGTTCTTGTGAAGCTAACAGATTCCAACCTTTTTTATAACTATATGTATTGCTGGAACAACTTCCCACTAATTACTGACAAAATTTAAGCACATTATAGTTATTTCAGTTAAATGACTAGCATATTCCTTTTAAAAAGCTTGATAAATGTAAACTATTTAATAATTTTGATAATGTATCTCTACTGGGATGAACTATTAGGTATAAGGGTATAAAAGAGGAATACAATTCTTTAATGCTGTGATTTGATATAGATTTAATTTGATACAGGAATGAGGTTTAGATGGACAACAATGTCTTTTGAAAGTAGATAGAGCATATGTGTCAGCCAAACTGAGAAACTTTTGAGAATAAAGGGGAAGTATTATTCATCATTAGGAAAGTACAACAGATATAAAGCAGGTCTCTCTGGGATAAGCTAGGACATATGCTCACTGTATCTAAAAGAAAAACAGTGAAATATTGAGGTTTTCAAGTTGGCTTTTGACAGGAAGTGAAATCACAGGCATTCCCTGGTTCCTACCTGGAAGGTTGTTAGTTCTTGAACGTAAAGAACTTTGTATCCCTATCACCTAACTTCCTGTGAAGAATTTGATTTTTTAGTTCTTGATGAACATTTAAAACATTTAGTGTCAGGCCAGGGATACAGCTCAGGGGCATGGTGCCTGTCTGACAAGCATGAGGTCCTGAGTTCAATTTCTGAATCCAAAAAGAAAGAAAGAAAGGATGGAAGGAAGGAAGGAAGAAAGAAAGTGTCAAAAAAAAAAAAAAAAAAGCTAAATGACTTCCTTAGGAATGAAGAAAAGAAATCTAGATAGCATTGAACTGTCTTTTCAAACCTAGGAGTACTGTAAATCATCTGAAGGCTGATAAAATGTAGATTCTAACTCAGTAGATCTGGGGCTGGGGCCCAAATCCCATATACAATATCTTCCAGAAGTTACTGAGGCTGCAGGTCCTTGTCTTGCACTCCAAGCAGTGAATCCAAACAGCTTAGCCTGGTGCACAAGAGGGACTGATATTAAGTTACTAGGAACAAAGAGATTCAAAGAAATACAACAAATCCAGATTTGACTACTAGACCTACTCTCCAATCATCTAAATGACTTTTCTCATCTATCCTGACTTACAGCACAACAGAGGTAAAGAGAGCGGAGTTTGTAAAGTTCTTCACTTACTGAGCAAGAGCAGAAAATAATGGACATTCATGAGATACTACAGACAATTCCAGTGTAGGTCTTATGGGATTTAAAGTCATATTCTAAAGTGATTGAAAAACTGGAGGTCAACTGGTGATTGGGACTTAATAACTTCCTTCTGAATAATAGTGAAAGGCTATGAAATTATCACCTTGTAAAGACATCAGCACTCCCTCCCATGTTCATGACATTGTTCACAATAGCAAAGATACCAAACTAACAGTACATCAGCTAATATATTTCCATATAATCAGTCTTAAAAAAAGAAGGAAATGCTGTCATTTGTCATGAGGTAGTTGATGTTCTGCCACAATTTATTGTTTCTAGTGATGCGGTTAGATGTAATATATCATGGAATCTAAATGTGCTTCTTAAATAGATCTAGATGATGGCTGAATAAAGTATCACTCTTAAGTGGTTATCCAAAATGAGAGATCAAGGAAGTGATTGCTTTGAATAGAAAATTTCCAAAATGCAAGAGTAAAATAAATATAATGGCTACTTATGTCCCCTCCTCTCCCCGTGCTTCTTGGTGCAACAGGTAAAATGGTACTTTTAAAAACCATGGGTTTATAATAGAAATATTAGATGACTGAAAATGGAATCACTAAGATGACAAATGCTTGGGACAATTTTGCCAATGTTTGGAGAAAGTGGCTTTAAATGTAACTTTTGTTAATTATACTACTGTTAACATCTAGGGGAGTCAGAGATGTTGCTAAATGTCCTACAGCCCACAGGGAACAGCCCTGTACAACAAAGACTTACACAAATGCCAATGGTGCTGAGTCAGAGAAAGTAGGCTCTAAGAGAAATTTCCGGTGCTTTCACAAATGATTGCAGAACTCACGTATTAATCTGTTGAGCTGTACAGGGATCACTTATGTATCCAGCACATGCAGCTTTGGTCTTCTCTGGAATGATGATTTGTCTGGGAATTTTGATTTCTTTCACATTTATTATGATTTCTTGTGGCTAAGAATCTATCCACAGGATTGTAGGAGATTTTCTAGATAATTTACTTGCATGCATAGTTGGAATAGGAAGAGGCGTGTTTTAACACTATAAATAACTTGATGTATTCACCACACACTCAACTGTATATACTTGTCAAAATGATTATAAATTTAAAGATCTTTCAAAGTATTTTAAAATTTAAATGGTACAGATACTTTTTAGTGTTTGGAATTTCAGGTAAAAATATTTTTGAAATGAAATTATCCATCAACATCTTTTTATTGTTCTTGTGCGCAAAACTTTCATTTTAGCACTGATGTTTCATTATATAGGAATAAAATATTTATACTGTATTATAAATATAAGTTTAGTTTCAATAACTTTGCACACTTCTAATCATTTTGTTTGACATATGTTATTCATTGTCTCTTGCTTAACGTCAGGGCAGCAATCCCTTCCCTAATGCATCCCGGCCATCTGCTGCCTCTCTCCTGCTCCTCTTCTTCACTCCTCATCCTGTTCTTCAGGCCCTTCCGGAGGCACCAATGTTTTCTCGCTTTGGTTTCCTACTCCCTACATCCCACCTTATCCAGTATATTCTTTCAGATGCATTTCAAGAGTAATTTTTTATGAAAAGAAATCAATGGAACACTATTATTGTCCTTATTACCTAATAAGAGTATTCTTTTCATTTAAGACTTTCCTTTTACATGGTGATACTTATCTATATTACTCCTCTTTTCTTGATTTTAATTTTATGAGTGGTGCTTAAGGGTTTGACCTATATTTACATCTATATTTAGGCTCCAGCTCTATTACTTGCTAGCTCTCTAAAATTATCCTACGCTCCAAGGTTCTTTGTATTGAGAAATATTCCTTATTTATATTCTAAATGTAAGTGAGAACACTTAGCACCTCAGTCCTTTAAGGCATTTACCACACTGGAGCCTCAGATTACTCCTCTCAAACCTTTGGAACCTGAGGACAAAACAGCTCTAATCAAATCTACACTCATTACTGAACCTGAGTTTTTTCTTACTTGCTCTTCTAGTCTTAAGGATGAGGTTTGTAGATCAGGTTTAATCCAGGCCTCTACAGGCATATAACCATCCTTAGCTGAGTTCATACAAGCTCCTCAAGGGCAACATCCTTTCCAGGAAGTACATGGACAATTTGGGACTTCCAGAACTCATGCACCTTTTCTGTTAGAGACTTAAAACAAATTAAGTCAGACCTCGGAAAATTTTCAGATGACCCTGATAAGTACATTGAGGTCCTTAGAGGACTTACTTAGACCTATGAGCTAGATTGGGAAGACATAATGTTACTCTTAAATTAGACATTAACTTCTAGTGAGAGACAAGCAGCATTACAAGGTGCCATCGCATTTGGAGATGAATATCATATTGCTAATTTTAGGAGGCCAGAAGGTGGACAGCCAGGGGAACCACCAGTTCCCACTGAAGCACAAGCAGTTGCCACCCAAGACCCCAAGTGGCCTGACAACAATACGAGAGATTGAAGCAGGAGATACTTTCATGTGTGTATTCTTGAAGGTCTAAGAAGGGCAAAAACCAAGCCTTCTAGTTATTTTAAATTGTCAACTATTTTTCAGGAGAAAGATGAAAACCCTTCTGACTTCTTAGATAATTTATCAGAGACATTAATAAAACATATGTCTATATATTCTGATTCAATAGTGGGACAAATTTTGCTTAAAGACATGTTTATTACCCAGTCAATTCCAGACATTAGAAAAAAGCTACAAATGACAGCCTTTGCTCCACATATTCACTTGCTTCTTTAGTATTCTATAATCAGGACTTGGAGAAAACCAAAAGGAGAAAACAAAGAGACAAAAAAAAAAAAAAAATGACTGCTTTTATTGTGGCCTTAAAAACACAGACCTTAAGTCTGATTCTCAGGGTTCCAAGAAGAGTTCAATGATGACACCTACCTGCTACTGCTACCACAAGGAAGGTCGATTTAAGAGGGACTGCCTTAAGAGGCTGCCCAAGCCATGCCCTAACTATAATTATAACCACTGGAGATCAGATCGCCCTCTGAGGCCAAGGCCCCAGGGTTTATCAGCTGGTCCTGTAGGACTAACGGGCCTTGGGGAACTCATTTCCTCCCTCTGGCCAGACTGTCATCTCTGCCTGTTATCTCCATGGAGGAACCCTGAACAATCATGACAGAGGTAAAAACACAGCCAACTGCTGGACACTGGCATATGTCTCTTTGTCCTTCTCAATTCTAGCCTTCCTTCCAGGCATTGTACCTCAGTCACAAAAATATAGGTTACTTAAAGTGTAATTGGAATAACTTCTTTACACTCATTCTTTTGGTTATAAAAGCCCAACTCTAATCCTGGAAAGATTTTATCCTAAATGCTGCAATATATATACCCAAGTTGCCAGCTAATCAAAATGATACTGAGACTGGTTTTTACAAATACAGTACATATGGTTGTTCATATATAAAGACTTAAGAGTTTTTCATTTGTCAAAATAATGTGTTAATCTGGTTCTCATAAATTAATCAAATTTAGACATAGTTACAACTAAAACTAAAGAAATTTATGACAAAATGTCAGACTCCATCAATAAAAGAACCTAAAAGCCAATGGCCTACAATTGCTATAACTTAGAAACAAGTCTCTAAACTTGAGTGTCATCCTTACTATTCACACTTTGATTATAAATGCCTTTATATACAAACTTGATTATATATGCTTTGATTAAAAATTATTGTAGCCTAAAGGTGCCAAACCCCAAGGCATCATACAGATAAAACCAATAATATGCTAGATTTCTTTAGATTCTTTTTACTGGGATCCATAAGCTCTTGTCCAGAGAAAGTTATGTGATATATATCAAGGTCTTAACTATACTGAATAAGCTTTGAATGACACTGCAACTGGTCTCTCTCCTAAATAAAAAATAAAATTATTGAGACAGGTCATCCTCCAAAATCAGATGGCATTCTAACAGTAGCACAGGGCAGTAATTGTGCGATTGTAAAAACTGAATGTTGTGTGTACATTCCTGATTCTTCTGCTGATATCTCAATAGTTATTCAAGATATTAGACAATAAATTAATAACATGTCTGACTCTAAAATTTCCTGGACCTTATCTTTTTCCATTACTAACTCCTCTTGGTGGAAATCTTTGTTAACTATACTCAGAATTATCTTGTTGATTCTATTATTTGGCCCATGCATACTTGTTTCTTTGGCTTTGTCAACTCCAGACTTAAAGCTGTACACCTATTCAAGATGAAAATGCCTGCTGTCTACTGAGGGCCTCTAGACAGGATCACTGCAGAAGTACCTCTGAGTACCTGAACTGCAGGGCAGTTCAGGTTACTGCTTCAGAAGTGGAGAATGTTATAGGCAGTTGAGTGAGTTAGAGCTATTATAGGCAGTCAGACAGGGCTGGGCCCTTAAAGGAGGCAGAGTAGAAGTTCAGATGCCTTGCAGCATTGGAAGAGACAATCCTCTCCTGCTGTGGGCCAAATCTTTAGACAAAGACAAAGCAAATACAACCACATCCTAAGGATGGACAGTCAAATAGTTCTCTATCACCCTGAGGAAGTCAGGAGTTGGCATCTCATCCCCCCCACAGGAAGAGTCACTGCTGTTCAGCATGCCCGCTTACTACATGACTCCCCCATTTACTCCTAATTTAATCAATTTTACCTGAGCAATTAATCTTATTGGCTGACCACAGTTCTGTCCCATCTTATGCCCACCTTGAGAGTTCCCATTTTTTTCCCACCTTTGACCCATCTAGCCTCATGATTTTGCTCTATAAAGACAGAGAAAAGAAAAGACAGTCATTGACAACCCACTCGGGCCCTTTTGTCCCTCAGACAGAAGCTTTGTAGGGTATGTAGTAGCCTTTTCCTATTGGCCGCTGTCACTTAGTAATATACATTTAAGTTCCCTCCATGCTTTCTCAAGGTTTACAAGATCACCTTTTGTAATGCTGAGTAATATTTCACTGCATAGTTGTAGCACAGTTTAACCATTCTCCTACTGAAGGACATCTCAGTTCAAGTTTTAGCAATATACATAAAGCTGCTATAAACATTTAAGTGTAGATAACTGTGTATATACATTTTCAATTCCCTTGGGTAAATATGAATTGTTGAAATACGTGAAAAGAATATGTTTTGTTTTCTAAGAAACCATCAAAATCCTTACAAAATGATTACAACCATTTTGCATTCCCACCAGCACAAATGGGATTTCCTGTTATTCCACATTTTTGCCAGAATTCATTGTCAATGTTCTAGACCTCACTGTCATTTTAATTGCATTTCCCTAATGATGTGACATACGACCAGGAGCATGTTTTCATATGCTTATTTGCCCCGGTACATCTGTTCCTGTACGGTATTTATTAAGGTCTACTGAACAGCTTTTAAATGATTTGCTTTCTTATTGTTGATTTTAAAATTATCTGTTTAAATTCAATCCTTCATCAGGTATCTTTTACAAATATTTTATCTGTGGCTTGTCTTCTCTTTCTCCTGATAGTTTTGTAAAGAGCAGAAAAATTCAGTTTTAATGAAATACAGTATATCTATTACTCTTCCATGGGCTATAATTTTGGTGTTATGTATGTGTGTTCTATACCTAAAGTCATACAGATTTTCTCTGGTTACTGTCTGGAAATTTATAGCTTTGTGTTTTACACTCAGGTCTACGATTCATTTTGAATAAGTTTGTGAGAGATGTAAGGTTTATGTCTACGTTTGTTTTTGGTGTGATGTCCTACTATTTGAGCACCATTTGTTGAAAACACCATCTTTGTTCCAAAGTACTATCTGCTTCTTTTGTCAAATATCACTTGACTATATTTGTGTGGGTCTATTTCTGGGATCTCAATTCTGTTCTTTGATCTAATAGTCTAGTACCTCACCAGTATCAAACAGTCTTAAACATTCCACCTTTATAGTAAATCTTGAGGACACACAGAATCAGTCTTTACCTTTGTTCTCCTTTAATACCATGTTAGGTAAACTGGGTCTTTTGCCTTTCCATATAAACTATAGAATCAGTTTGCACTGAAAAACCAACTTCTGGAGATTTTGACTGAAACTGCACTGATTCTATGGATCAAGTTGGGAAGAAATGACATCTTGGGAATATTAAACCTTCTTATCCACAAACACAGAAATATCTCTCTTATGCTTTTTATTTGATTTTATTCATCAAAGTTTTGTAGTTTTCCATATATAGATTTTGTACATATTTTGTTAACTTTAAATCTAAATATTTCATTTTGAGGCTTGGTGCTAATACAAACTCTGTAGTGTTTTAAATTTCAAATTCCACTGGTTCACTGCTGCTATATGGCAAAAGCATTGACTTTTGCATATTTTCCTTATATTCTGGTACATTTTTTTTTGAGCTAGCCTTAAACTCATGGCAATCTTCCTGACTCAATCTCCAACTACTGAGATTACAGGCATGTGCCACTGTGCCCAGCTGTTAAATTGGTACATTTTTAGCTCAGTGAATCTAATGTGGGGAATCTCTCTGCAGGTGTACAGTAACAAACTACAGGACAGGAAAAATGAATTGCTGTTAAAGTAAAGGTCTGATTTCAACGTAATTTAGATTTTTTTTTTTACAAATAAGTAGAATGGGAAATCATTAGAAGGCAGATTGCATTATTCCAACTGTTTAACACATAGTAGCTCATTCTTTTATGAAAATAATCAATGATCATACTGACCTTGGTGTCATCTAATCCAAGCTTCTTCAGAGACTTTCTGACATAATCCAGAAAGGAAGAACATTTGGAATAAATTTTACCAACATGCTGACTGCTGCAAAACAAAGGCGAATTTTATATTTTTGGTTTTCCAATCTAAATTACAGATAACTTTACATTCACACATGAACTGTTTAAAAATATCTTGTGAGTATATGGTATGAAATCCAGATTGATCCAAAAGTAGTAATACTTTTCTATCCATTTTAAAGTAATACAAAGAACTTGGAATTTCCATCTGAGAATTCTTACATCACACAGCAATGGAAGACAGTATTACAAAGAAATGCTATGAAGAAAGTTTAAACATATAGTATTAAAGAGCCTCAATTAAAAAAGTACTAAGTCTTTCAACAGTTTCCACTGTGCTACAAAATACCTTTTAATTTTACTGGCTTACCATTACAGTGTACATTTCACTGCAACACCTGCTAATAGTGGCAATGATTCAACAGCTATGCAAAAAGAACTCCTTTGGTGCCAACTACTGATTCAGCACCATATGCTGAGCTGTGTCTGACTTGATGGCACCTATGCCTTGCACATTTTCATTTCTGTTTACACAAAGTATCCTGAAATGGTCTTGAATTTAAATAATATTATGTTAGACTATCACAGTTCTTAAGTTTGTTTACAATTTAGGGATAATGTAAAAAGGGTAGAAAAAAATCACTATCCACAACTTATCAAAACAATGAATTAACCTTATTTACTCTTGGAACAATTAATATTAATCCTTAAGATTAATGAGACATTATATTCTATCAACTTTTCCTTTAAAATATATTTCAAACATATTCTATCAGTCCCACTTTAAGATGACAAGCCTCATTTCTACTTCTTATTACATCATGTCCTAAGAAATACAAGTATTTCCTAATTAAAATCTGACTAAAGTCTTAAAGCATCTCTGTCTACATATCATTTTTAAAAGTAATTTTTCTAGAAGAACATTTTTATTCTACCATTTTTCTGCTCCAGAAGCTTTCAGTAACTATTTTTGTCATACATTTGAAAATGCTAAGAATAACAGCCTAAGTTCATAAACACATTTTCCTACTATCTCATATTCCTTTATGTTCCAGAGTTTGGTTTTCTCTTCTTAGATCAGTCTACCTGATTTAGATGGACCTCTACATTTATGCCTTGGTATGTTTGCTCATGCAGTTTCCTCTTACTAGGTAAGATTTCTCAATTTTTAGGTTAGTTGAATTAAGTCATTCTTTATGACAAAGTTCAAGTAAGTTTACATGCTATTTTTGATAAAGTGACTACAGTAATATTTTCTTTTTTTTTTCCAGTTCTTTTTAAAAAATTTTATTTAAAAAAGAGAAAAGTCAGAAAAGAAGAACTAAAAGCAAAAGGCATAAACAATGGTAAACTTAAAACAATAATACAAGTTTTCAAAACAGAATGAAAGAAATTTAACAATGGTTGTTATATTGCATATTGTTCTCTTTTTTCAAAGAAAGAAAAGAGAATTAAACAAAATAGAAAAACAGAAAAGAAGGGTAAAACAATGCCAAACATAAAAAAATTATAATCATAGAATTGCTAGTTGATACATTACTCATTGTCATCCTAAATAATAGTTGCCAAAGTCACAAAATCAGAGCATAAATAGTGGCTAGACACTCAAACGTTGACAGTGCAAATCCTTCTGTTCAGTGTTCCAACAGAAGTTCAGTAATATTGTCATCTATCTTACACATTATACATACCATTATACTCTTTAGAACATTTTCCTTCCCTTTCCCTTTGCCAATATCTATTATACCTTTTGGGTCCCATTATTCTGTCAGTCTTTTATTATTTTTTACACTAGAGAGACAATGTTATATTTACTCATGTGAGTCTTGTTCATTTCACTAATGAGGTTATTTTCAAGTTGCCTCTATTTACCTATAAAGGCCTCAAGTAATATTTTCTTGTTTTAAGTTTCTATAGCCTGTATTCTTTCTTGTTCTGTTCAGGTTATTTTATCATGTCCTTGAAGTAGCAGTTATTTGAATAGATATAGATTCCCATGACATAGGAACTATATTTATACAGTTTTCAGCAACTTTGTCAGATTTCACACATAGTTATACATCTTATGGGTAGTAAATATTAGATACGTACATCTTATGTATCAGAGAATATTGAACTGATTGTACAGCCAGAAAAAGGTACCATTTAATATAAACTTCCTGTCCCTTATCTTAAAGGTTTTTAAAGTTTGATTTTTCTAAGACAAAAGGACAAATAATTAAATATTTCCTATGAGGCAGTGACTCTGATTCTTATTTTATATCAGTGGTGGTGAGCCTATGACACATGTACTGCAGCATGCTGCTCGTATCACTGAAAGCCCTAAAATTACTGTTTTATATTACTCATTGCTACCTTACAGAGGGTCTCAAAAAAGTACAGCAAGTAGATAATGAGTGTGGCTTCTAGTTGAATTGGTTCTATCATCCGTTAGCTCCTTGCTTATAAAAATGAGATATAAATAATACAGTACTTGCTTAGATAATACATTGTAAGATGCTCTGAAGAAACACTGTAAGACTAGTGCTGTGGTTAATATCACTATTGTTGTTATTATTGCCGAAATTATAATCTGTATTTCTTTTTATTAGCATCAAAAGAACCAGAAAAAATGTTCACAACAGCTAAGCATCGTAAGCAAATCTAAATGTAAGGGGGTTTGTTATTCTGGGCTGCCTGAAAACAAAAACATTTTCAAAGTTAATTTGTCCTTGCATTACTTTTCCTTTTCAGAATATGCTATCTTTATAAAGTCTTACAGCATGATCATTTTAGGTTACTTCTTGTGTTAAGTAACAGTTCACTGTATGAGACTTGTCTTGAAATCCTTTGTCTTTACTATTACCTGCTTTCAGGAATATCATGAAAAAAATCAAATATAACTAGAAAGATAATTGATCATGTTATCCTTCCTTTTAAAATTCTTCAGTAGTTTCCCATGAACCTTAAGATATAAATCTTTAATGTAGTATAGAAGCCATGCACGATCTGGTTAATGCTTTTATGACACTGCAATACTGGCATTCTCTCCATATCTTGAACACACCATGCTTTTAGGTATAAACACTGTTCTTGGAACATTCCATCCTCAATCTTTTTGTCTTGGGGGGCCCAAACTCCTCCTTTCAGATCGTATCATAAATGTTGCTTCCTTAGGGAATCCTTTCTGGCACTCCAGATAAAGTTGGGTTTCTGATAAACATCCTTCACATATATCTTGCCTTCCCAATTTTTTTCTCCTTTTATATTTTAAGTCACTGGTTTCTCCAAAAGAGGTGAATAAATCCAAAAGAAGACAGAATATTACAACCTGTATTTCTTTTTTATTCTGTTTAATTTTAATTTTTGAGTAAAATCTATATCCTAGTACAGACATTTTATCACTTACAATTATTCATTTTTATGTGCACGTTTAAAAATGTTTGCTGACAAAGTTGGAAAGTTTAAAAGTATTTTTGAGAAAACTAAGTGGTTAGAGAGCACTTTCTACCTGTTTTGCTCATGAATATATTCCCAGGCCTAAGCACAATGCCTCACAGATAGCAGGATCTCAATTCATGGAGTAAACAGTTAAATAAATAACCTCTTGGCTTAAGGAAACAAATAAGTAGGTCTATTTATTATAATCCAATAGAAAAAGAAAAGGTAGGCATAATCATATAAATACGTGTAATTTAAAATATTCAGAGCAACTAATGAATATATAAAAAGTACAAAGTAAACAATATGTGTAGTTATCATGCAATATTTATTTACAGTAAATATGTGCCAGTGTTAAATCTTTTGCAACACTGAATCATTTAATATTTACAACAGCAATGAATGTTTAAGTTTCAGCATTATCCCATTTTAAAGATAAAGTACAGAAGGGTTAAGCAAATTGCCTAGGTCTGGCTTTAAATTTAGAATATTAGCTATTAGTCAATATATACCCAGCAGAGTATAAATAGGATTTATACTCAAGTTGCAAATGAACAATGATCACCTCTGTGTTACAGGTAAACAGATGTGGGCATTGTTCCATGATAACCTACCAAAGTGTGTATATATCAATGTGAACCAAAAATATAGAGAAAATTTAAATTAAATAAAATGTATTACAGTAAAAGACACACTAATCCACCCCCCCAAATATCCCTGTTCACTTTGAACACACTTATCTTCTTGTTCATGCCATTTTCTAAAGCTGTTCAGGAAGTCTTCATGTGTGTCTTTAGTTGAGCCTTTATAGCTGCCTCGATCTCCTCAATCAATTCAAAACATTTACCTTTCGTGGTCATTTTGACTTTAGGGATGAGCCAGAAATTGCCTAGTGGCAGATCCAATGAATAAAGTAAATGAGGACATGCTTAAAGGTTTTTATGACTGCGTCTTCCCATTAGATGGCACTCATGTGTAACATCTACCATTTTTTTTTATCATACCTCATACAGACACAAAAGCAGACTTCAGAGCTGCTGCAGAATGATAGGTAAGTGTGTTCAGAATGAGGGAGAGTATTTGTGGGACATTAATAACAGTGTGTCTTTTTCTGCAATAAAGTTTTAAAATTCAACCGTTCACTGTGTATTGTGATCACTCCTTGCATTGCTGCAGAAAAGTTATGTAGACTCTACTGTCATATTTTGGGAAAAAAAGTGTTTTAGTGCTTTAGTACAACAATAATATGCTGAATAGTTCTAGTAACTAAAAGTGATATGAGGGCATAAAGGACTACATATGTGGCCAGGGGAAATTTGTTTCAAGTCCTTTATTGCTAGTCAGAAATAGTTTGAATCTTTCTAAATGGTACCTATGTTACTTAGTGTGTTCATTTATTCACTTAAAAATACTTATTGAGTTGCTATACATGCGTGGTAGTGTAGTGGGTAGCAAAAGCCTAAACTGGGTTTGAATTCTTTCTCTAGCACTGATTAAATACTTGGCTTTTCCTTGATCATTAGTAGAAAAGTTAAACCTATCTCATAAGTTTGAAGATAATAAAACATTCTATGTACAATGTTTGGCTCAGGATTTCACAAACACTCAGTGAATGGCAGTTATTTTCCTGTCATTGTGCTGGGTTCTAGGGGTGGAATCATCAACAATTCATAAAATGAAGATTTTTCAGTTTATACTAAAAGACAGATGGAAAAATAGTATGATACAGTGTCACCAACACCTGATGACAGAACTACTTGAACACTGCAGAGGCAGCACAAGGTAGGCGGTGACTTAATTACTTAGAAGTGACCAGGGAAGCCTTATTAGGGGAGGAAGTAAGTTTCAAAAAGTTGATTTTCAAAAGCACTGTGAACAGCAAAATCGAGAAAAATATATGAATAAATATCAACATGCTAAAATTAGGTTAACACATCAAATTTAAAAACAGGTCAAAATAATTTGTTTTAAAATTGTGTTTCTTCAAGAATCCAAGGACAAGTTTTAAGAGTTTATAGTTTTCTATAATACATGAAAGGGAAACTGTATAAGAAGCCTTTTTATAAAATCTATACAATTCATTTGGTTCCATGTAAGACAACATTTGAAAATACAGTGGCATTGTTAAAGTTTGAAAAAAATTAGTCTTATTACCTTTATGGGATGGAAGAAGAATGAAGTAATAATGATTATATTTTAAGAAAATAAAGGATAGTTTTCAGAAAATAGCAATGTCAACTTCACTATAATTTTAAACAATATCAATAAATCAATATATTGTTAATATAATGAATTGGACCTTTAGAACTTCTAGAAGTTAAAGGTTACTTTCGTAAGTCATAGTACCAATTTCTAAAGTCTGAGTGCCTTATAAAGCAATGCTCTTAAAACAACATTTGCAAAGAGAATTTATGAAGCAGAATATGATTTTCCCATTGTAGTTGGTACGAAAGGATGTTTTATTTATTGGTATTTAGAAAGCTGTGAGTGTGAACCTTTCAGAACTTTCATTGATACAAACAGCTAGCTATAGCACTCATGTCAGAGGTTTACCACCTCTGGTCTACAGTTTTAAGGATAAATATTGTAACTTTATTAACATGAGCTTCAAGAACCTTAAAAATTAGAAGACAGAATAAGTGTATTCACAAATGGAATATGAGGGATATTACATTTTTAGCATTATGAGCCTTTTTGCGGCTTGCCTTAAAATTTATGAGTTTCTTAAGAGTGCAATATATGACATTAGGATCTTCTTAGGTGTCTTATATACTAATTTATTAAATACTAAGTGCCAATCTCGTTTTTTTCAGTATGTAACACTATAGATTTAGAGTCTGCTTTTACTAATTATATTTTGATAATCAGCAATTCATCATTGTCTTATGTTGCCATGTGTGAAGACAGACATCCTTCTGTACAACAGCTAACTAATTAATAGCATGAAACTGAAGCCTACCTTTCTCCTCTTCTGTATCTTCAACTCTTTTTTTACTCATTGCATCTATGCTTTCATCATACGAAAATCCTCATCTTTTTCTCTGCCTCTGTCTCTTTCTTTCTTTCTTTCTTTCTTTCTTTCTTTCTTTCTTTCTTTCTTTCTTTCTTTTTCTTTCTTTCTGCCTCTCTCTCTCTCTCTCACTGAAAGAAGCAAGCAATCAAGTAAGTTCAAATAAAGCCTTACTCTACCTGTATCCTAAAACTATTCACTGTAATATGGTATCAGGTGAGATGAGTGTCATGAAAGGGATAAGCTGAATTTTGAACTTTTATGTGAATCTAATAATATTTACATGATACATCATCAGACGTAGTGGTACCTTGGTTTACGAACTCTTGTTTGTGAACAATATGGTTCACAAAGAAAAGCATTTGGCAAGATTTTATTTTTCTTTGCAAACTCAACATCAGGTGACAAACATGACTGCAGCCATCTTGTGCTCAAGACTATACTTTACTACACAGTGGAAACGAGGCTTAGAAAGCAGATAGTAGAATTCCTATGCTTACTGGTGACACTCTACTCTCTCTCACCAGTGACTTCAAAATATAAAGAACCTTAAAAGCTGATACTACACAGGGCATTCACTTCACCAAAGAATTTGTTTTTCTTAAAGTATTTTTATAGACTCATTGCTCTTTAGGATAACAATTGGGAGAACTTCATTATAAAGTAATAAAAATCTGATTTATTGCCCTTGAGAAGTTTTTCTAAAATAGTCTGTAGCCAGATCACTTGAATTCACCACTTGGTAATAAAACAATATCAAAAAAACCAAGAATCATTTAATTAGGAGATGATCAACAACACAAACCATTACAACATATAAAATGTTATGTAGTATTAAGACAATGAAAAGCTGGCTGTAGAGAAAAGAAAACAGGAAATGTTAGGAGGGAGTGAAAGTGCACATAACTGAGATGATAATTCTGACTTAAGACTAGGAGAGTGAGCTCTCCCAGTGAGTACTAGGGGGAGAAGCTTGCAGGCAAACAATCCATCATATGCAAAGAATGCTAAGGTGGATGTGTTTCTGGCATTTTCAAAGAACATCAGAGAAATTAATGGATCTGGTACAAACATACATAAAACAAAGAATAACAGAAAGGAGCCATAACAAAAAACTGTACCTTGACTTATGAGATCAAGAGACGATGACTTCATCAATATTAAAATGTGTTTAAATATATATGCTTAAAATAAATATGCTTAAAATACGAATAAAGTAACTCTGTTAACTGGGTGGAGGGAATAAACTTTAAGGGCAAAAGTAGAAGCAGAGAGACCAAGTTGGAGGTAATGATGATAATCTAGTGAAGAGATGGTGGTGGCCTGCACAGGGATGGGGGCCCTGTGATGGTGAAAAGTGGTAAAATTTTACAACTATTTTAAAAGGGAGAGCTTTTAAAGTTGCTAAAGGATTGATTGGCAGTAGGCAGTGAGAGAAAGAGAAGAATCAAGGATGCCTTCAGAACTTTGGGCCTGAACTGGAAAAGTGAGATTGTCATTAACTAGACTACAGATAAGGCAGTCATCAGCAACTGATGTGAGGAGTGGGATGAAATCACCTAAGTAACAGGTATGAAGAAAAAGCAGTCCAACGATTCGATGTCTGGAAGAGCAAAAGGACTCAGACAAAAATTCGATAGAAGCAAAAGAGAAAAGGTGAATATCTGCTAAGGTCTTTCTCTAGAATTTGAGAGACAAGTCCCTACAGTATAGAGTGGCAAATTGGGTACTACTCTAATGGAAGAACCTGAGAAGTGACCATGGGACTGAAAAACATAGTTTTTCAGTGCCTCCCTGAGAAGGGTGGAGTGACAGAAGGAAAAGCTGATGGAAAGGCAACAGGAAAAATAACTCTTTTCAAGATTTGTTGGAAATCAAGGACAAATATGTAGAAATTACAGGGGGAAAGGGGCCCAAAGAGGACTTTTTATTTAATAAGATTGAAAACTGGCTATGAAGTAGTTCAGAAGGTGGTGGAGAAACACAACAAACTTCACTATGAGCTTCAACAACAGTAGTGAGTCACAGTTGCACTACTCTGGGGACATAGAAGACAGCAAGAAGGAAAAGAGCTATGTTCATCTCATCTGCCAGAGTTTTTGAGAAAAAACGGTGGCAGAAATGGGAAAATAAGTATTCCTGGAATACAGAACAAGGTGCTTTTCAAAACAGTGGCATGGAGAATGACGAATAATCTGCGTACCAGGATGGTGTGCAAGCAGCTCTTAGGGTGTCGAGGGTGAAGGGTGAGGTGATGGATTAGGCAGGGCCACAGTAAAGATATTTTAGTTTGGTAGAGTAAAGAAGAATAATCAAACATTTTCAACAACTTAGAAAAGTGACAAACTGAAATCAAAGGATGGGAAGCTAAGAATGGGTTAAAAGGGGCCCTCAGTCAGAATAACGCATGGTCAGCATGCTAAAAAGGAGTCAGCATTTTTTCTTTTCATACAAGTGAATACACCAGATCTAATTAAAATTTTACTTAAGTAAACTCAACACCACCCACATGCATTTCTAAAACACAACTGTAAGACATGGTTCACTGATAGTCCTTTCCAAAGAACAGCACTATTGTAGGGAATTCAGGAAGCAGCGAAGTAGATATATGCTAATAAATGAAAACAAGCAAAAGCAGAACAAAATACACCAAAATTCAGTTTTTTCAGCATCACAAAATATCTATGAAATTAATTATCTTGTTTGCCTTTTGTATGCTAGTATATACTGAAAATCTTAAAACATCCAAGGAAACTTCATAAAATTCTTCAAATTACTTTTACATTTAAACGATGGAGAGTATAATTTCAAATTTGTTTTTTTTTTGAGACAGTCTCACTGCACAGTTCCAGCTGTTTTCAACTCATTATGTAGCTCAGGCTGGCCTTGAACTCATGACAGTCCTCCTACATAAGCCTCCTGAGTGCTGGGATTGCACATGTGTACCAACATACCCAGCTTTTGACCAACGATTACAGACTAAACAATTAGCTTTAGTTCTGTGACACCATTTTAAAGATCTGAATCTTCTTTTCCCAATTTGATTATTCCAACATCAAAATTAAAATTATACTAGGTAGCTAACAATTATAGGCAACAAAACTTACAGCTGTATATAGTTCTCATTATGAAAAACAGTAATAAAATGATTAAAAGGTTGGTGATGTAGCTCAGTGGTACAGTGTTTGTTTAGTGTGTGTAAGGTATTGGGTTTGATCCTCAACATACATAAATAAGAAAATAGGAAATAAATGAGATAAATAAAGTGCACACATTATATTTTTCCTGCTTTCTTTCCAAATTTTTAAGTGGTGTTTGCTACATGAAATTCCTTCTTTGGTATGTTATTCCCTTTGGAAAATTTCTAGATAAGGACTAATTATGAGATAAATCATTTTAATCGTTATTTTTTCTTATAACTCTAAATGAAGTGACTGTACTAAATATTAGGAATATATTATGTGACACAACTCAACCTGGAGTATAGCCAGTTAAAAGACTAAGATTTTATTGATATTGAACACAATTAGAAGCATTTACAAATATGTATAAATATAATGAATGTCAATAGAATAAGCTCTTGCATATAACACCAAACTTGAGAAATACATTACCAGGACATTGACTTTCCTGAGTACTCTTCCTTTTCCCTACTTCTTCACTGCCCATGCCATTGTTCCTAAGAAGCTATGATATGGATGCTTCTATTCTTCATTCTTATACTTTACTTGATTGCCTTCCACATTTTATACCCCTACATAATCAGATATTTTTGCTTGTTTGTAAATTATATAAATGGAACCATAGGAAATTTTCTGTGACTTAGTTCAGCTGAAATTATACTCACAAGAGTCAAGCACATGGATACATGAAGTTGTAATTCATATTTTCATTTCACAGTATCTTATATATGAATATATAATTTATCTACTGAAATATTAATAAACCTTTTGTATCTAGACCTTTGTTGTTATGAAACGTTGCTGCCCTTCATCATTATTGCATAAGTGTACAGGACAACACATAAGGCTTTCTCTAAGATATATATTTAGGTGTAAAACTGGTGAGATAAATTATATAGACATTTTCAATTTTCTAACTTTCCATTAATTTTGTATAAAAGGTGTTAATTTTTTTTCAAACCAGCAATGTGGACAGTTGAAGCTGCTCTCTATTCTTGCTAACACATCTTGTCAAACTTTTAAATTTTTACTAGCCTAAGGAATTTAAAAACACCATTTTACTTATATAGTTTGTATTTTTCTTATTACTAAGACTTAGTGTCATGGTTACTTTTCCCTTGTTACTGAGACAAAATATCTGACACCCAAAGGGAAGCAACGAAAGATTTATTTATCTTACAGTTTTTTTGAGGTTTCAGTCCATACTCAGCTGGCTCCAAGGCAGGGTGGCGTGGCTGAGGGTAATGGCTCATGGCAGCCGCAAACAGCAAAAGGTCAAAAGAGAGAAAAGCACACCTCCTTTCTTCCCTTACATTGTATGCCAACTCTGCCCCTGGGCAGGTGCAGCACTCATGCCACCAATCCCAGTGCTAGACAATGAACCAATCACAAATGCAAGATTCAGCTGCCTCCATGACTGCATGAGGCTTGGGGGGTCACGGAGACAGAAGCCATAACACTTGGCATCTAATCCTACGTTGACTGTCCATGTGGACATCCTTTTTGAGATATGACTAATCAAGTCTTTTGCCTATTTTAATTTTACCTTGTTTCATTTTTCTCACAGTTCTGCAGAAATTTTTGTATAACTTAGATTCTCATTTTTTGGTAGCTGTAACTTTTAGAATTAGTCTTTACCAGCAATCATGTTCTTTTCACTCTTTATGATAACAAAAAAAGCTCTTAATGTATGGAAAAATTTCAGTCTTTTTAAACTTGCATCTTATATTTAGTTTAAGAAATCTTTCCCTTACCTCAAAGTCAAAAAGATACTGTTTAATGCTATCTCCTGAAAATACAGTATCATTAAATTTCATAAGTTTTAATCCATTAGGAGTTGATTTTTATGTTTGGTTTAAAGAATCAAGTTTAACTTTCTTCTGCATGTGGTGAGCAGAGAAGTGGTCTTTATGATTTTATTTCTATACATATATGTGATTTTAAAATGCCCATGATTTAATTACTGGAAACTGTGAATATGTTTTGTTACATGGCAAGAAGGAATTCAAAGTTTCAGACAGAATTAAATTTGCTAATTTACTGACCTTAGAGTAAAGACAGTATCTTGACTATGCATGTGGGCCCAATGTAATCATTAGAACCTTGTAAAGTGGAAGAGGAAGGCAGAAGAGGAGGAGCCTGAGAAAGATGTTATGCTCAAGCCTTGAAGATGGAGGAAGAAGCCATGGACTAGTTACAGTATCCAGAAAACCTTTAAAGCTGTCACAGATAAAAATATGGATTTTATCCTAGATTATAAAAAAAAAAAAAGGCTTGCTGATACCTTGATTTTAGCCCAGCTGAATCACATTTAAGATGCTTACCTGCAGCACTCTAGATAATAAACTTATATTGCTTTAAGCTACTGAGTTTGTGGTTACTTGTTTAAACAATAAAACAAACTGATACAAAGCCAGTCCAGCTCCCATGTGCATACAGGCTGCCACTGGAATTCTCCCAAGGGTAGCCAGTGCGAGCCAGGAGAATCAGCCGGCCATTCCTTGGTGAATCTGTAAGTGTCTGGAGAAGCCCACTCTGCACCTCACTGCTGCCTGGGGAACCTGCGTTAGCAGAAACCCAGGTGCCTGACCCATCTTCCTACACTGTGGTGGGTAGTCAATGTGGGAAGCACCTGGGACCTTACAACCCATTTGTTTGGAGAAACCCAGGAAAATGTCAAGATGAAGGAGCAAAAGATAATCTCTGGCCTCCAGCCCAAACAGAACAAGTCCAGGAAACATGGACGTGGAATAAAGTGGAAGTAGCACACCTGAAATTTCTGGGACGATGGCACCTGAAGTAAAGTAACTACTCTATGAGGCTATAAAAGAAATCAGATCTGAAATAATATCTCAGGTAATCATAAGAAAAAGGTTGCTGAGTGTATCTAAAGCAGTCATACATCAAAAAAACGAGGAGCATAGGAGAATGAGGGAAACCTTGACTGAACAATATAAAGGAGAATTGAAATGCATGAAACAGACTCGGAGAGATATCCAGGAAATTAAAAACTCCACCGAAAGCTGGCAAAAACACTTGAAAGAAAATGAAGATAGATTTTCACAGCTTGAAGACAAGATGGCAGCTAGTGATCATGAAAGGAAAGATCCCATAAAAATAATAAGGAACCAGGAAATAATTCAAGGCTGCAAGATGATGCAAAGAAAAATAATTTAATAATGATAGGAGTCAACACAAATTATATAAAAGACTATTTACAGAAGTAATAGCTAAGAACTTTCAGAGCATGGGAAAAGGATATGACATACAAATAAGTGAGGCATACAGAACTCCAACTATCCATAACCCGTATAAATCTATACCCAAGATGTATAATAATCAAGATCCCAGAAATTCAGCACAAGAACAGAATTAAAGGCTGTGAGAGAAAAGAAGCAGATCACCTATAAAGGAAAACCCATCAAAATCATGATAGTCTTCTCACCACAAATCATCCAATTAAGAGCTTATAGTGAAGTATTTCAAGTCCTGAAAGAAAACAACTTCCAACCCAGATTGATGTACCTTGCAAGACTATCTTTCAAAATTGATGGAGAAATAAGATACTTCCATGACAAAAAACAGATGAAGGAATTCATGACCACCAAACCAGTCCTACAAAGAATACTGGAGGATGTTCTAGACAGAGATAAAAATGACCACAGTCCCAGGAATAGCAGCAACATGGGATCATTAAGTGGGGCAGACAACTGAATGAAAGAGAAAAGTAGAGAGCCAGCAGCAAGATAGAAGCATGACAGGGATGAACCAGTGCATGTTGGCCATAATCATTAATGTAGAAAGCCTCAATTCATCAATAAAAAGAAACAGGCAAAGTGGATCAAGAAACAAGATCCATCAATATGTAGTATACAAGAAACACATTAACTTGAAAGGAAATTCATAGACTAAAAGTTAAAGGAGTGAAAACAATGCTCCATTCAACAGGGAACCAAAAAAAAAAAAAAAAAGAAAAAAAAAAGCAGGGCTAGCTTGCCCATCAACCACAGAATGGCTAAGAAACATATGGCATTTTTAATACAATGGAAAGCTACTCACCTATAAAGAAAGATAATCAGGAGGCTGCTGTAGGAAAATGGATGCAACTTGTGATCATGTGTTTGAGTGAAATGGTTCACACTCACATGGATGAATATCATGTTGTCTCCCTAGTATAAAACACTGAAGACATTAGTGGGATCCAAAATGTACAATAGATGTTGTAAAAGTGAAAGGGGAGGAAATGTTTGAAAAGGGAAAGTGGTAGCTATTGTTAATTCCTTATTATTTTGTTTTAAAGTCCTGTATCATTTTCATTGTTTTGTTTGATTGGTCTAATTGTTTTGTTTGGTTTGATTTTATTATATCTGATGGCATGGGCAGTTATTCTGAAGATAAGATACACTATGGTAGCCACTGTTGAATTTCCCATTATTTTGTTTTGAAATCCTATCACTTTCACTGTTTTAACTGATTTTATTCTGTTGTTTTATTTGATTTTATTAGGTGGCATGGACAGCTATTTTGAAGATAACAAGAGGCATTATGGTAGCCACTGTTGATTTCCTATTATCTTGTTTTGAAGTCCTGTATTGCTTTCACTATTTTGTTTTGATTGGCTTTATTTTGTTTGCTTTGGTTTTATTCTCTTTAAGAAAAAAAAAAAAAGGAACCAATATGTACACTGTGTAAGAACTTATTCTCCTATTACTTTTTAATCACTAGTCCTCTTTTTTCCAACGATCAACATAGATAGATTAAATGTTCTTGTTTTTCTGCTTTCCACTTAGCTGTGATGACCAAATTCACATTATCTAAAAGTCTGTAGCTCAAAAATAAGTGCTGGTATCAACAAGCTATTTTTTGAGGTGTTTGCTTTGCTTCAGTCATTTTGTCTTTCCCCAATAAGTTCACTTAAATTAAGTTGACATGTGCCTTGTAGCAGACCATCTTTTCCCTTCCCAGTACCCTGACCAAAACTCATACATGAATGTTCTTCTTCTGTATCCCTGTTCTCACAGCCTTGGGTTATAAATCAAAGGCCACGAGTTTCTCAGCTAAGAGCTGTTTTCCTGAGACTTTCTCAAGCTTCTGAGTCTTGGTGAAGCAGCTCCTCTGGGCCTCTTTTATCTTGTGCTCCTGCATGGTCACACACTGCAACAAGTTTTCTTTTATACTTTCTATCTCTTTCTATTTGGTGATATTTCATTTCTAGTATTTTCTTCTTACCTACCTTTCAGTTTGCAAATTATTTCCTTAGCTGTTTTTATGATGTGTTAAAATTCGTCTGTTGGTTAAAACCAACTATTTCTTAGTTTTGGTCATTTTATTATTATTTTAAAACTTTTATGTGGATTTTCTATGCATTTTGATTCATTATTGTATTTACATACTAAGCATAGCTTGCTTTCATTAAACTTTTACAGATAATTATAAAATCACATGCAGTTGTAATAAAGAACAAAGATCAGTATATCCTTCACCTGAAGGTCCTGACTGTTTACTAGGCCCTCTCTGATACCTGACAGACAGAAAAAGGGAAAACTTTATTACTGTTGGGTAGAAGACTCTATGACACTGTGGTTATGGTGACAGGATACTTTCTACTATCTGGTGGGGAAGAAAGTGTCAGTTTCTTCCTTAGCCTGTTCTAACATGACAACAAAAAGGGATTTTTAGGAAGGCAGTCTTGATAGCCTGGCAAGAAGAGAATAGTAGGCTTTGTACTTGGCCTTTGTTGGCATGAGTAAGAATGGAGTGCCATATTTTTTTGTATTTTTGGCTAGAATATGACAGCTCAGTCTCAAAGTTTTTGTGGGGCTGCCCCTTTCCTGATCCTTTGGCTAGAGTGAAGCCTTTTGTTGAGAATTTTTTGTTACTTTTGTTTGTTTCCATTGGTGTTTCTAGATTAGTAGCATTTCAAGCTCCAACTCTCAGTTATTTGAGGCAAAAGCAACACCTTTCTCAAATCTTTGGGAAATCATACTGAGTTGTTCCTTGGGTTCTGAGATTCTTAACCAACCTGACTTATCCTCTCCACCATTCAGAATCTTCTTATGTTTTAATATATGGTGTTCAGAGATTTCAGCTGTATTAACAAAAACAGAGGAAAGTGTATCTATTCCATTTTCTCAGTGTAGAAGTCTCTCCAGTGTAGTTATTTTAAGCCTTTCTCCAGATCTGCTAAACACCTATTTTATTCACATGTAATTTTTGTCCAGAGAGGAATCTGCTTCTTGCAGAGAGTTACAGAAACAGTAATGTGAAATACTTTTATCACAGTTTGAAATGATTTGAAGTGGCACTCTAGACCATCTTAAGATTGTTATATTTCAGTTCAATCTTACTTTTATAGTGTAAACCTTTTAGGGATCTAACTCTGAGTGTTTTATCTAGATTATTCCTAAGTTTTCAACCTAGGCAGGCCATGAACTTTTAACTTTTGTCTTACTAGAACTATCATTGCATTGAAAGCATTGCTCACTCTTGTCTGCATTTTTTTCCACTAGCTTACATCTGCCCATTAACAAACTGGCAGATGACTCTGGTCATTTAAGATGAATGTTCAGCATAGGAGAAAGAAACTCAGAAGAATGCAACATAAGGGAAGATAGTGAGCAAGAGACTTTAGAAGAAAACAAATATCAACATGGTCAAATGTGGCTGAAGATCGATGAGGTTCTGGAAAGAAAGAAGACATAACAAATATTATCTATCTTCTATGCAACAAAGGAAGGCAGTAATTCAGAGAATTTGTAAGATGTGAATTTTTAACTAAGCAGAGTTAAAAAAGAATGGAGAAATTTAAGAGGTCTTTCAGAGAAAAATAAGTACATTTATGAACAAATTTAAGGTCTAAGATAGTACTGGAATGGATACAAATTTGCCCAATTTTTCAAAAAGATTAGCATTTTAGTGTGAGCTTAAATAAGGACCTGGTCTTCAGTAGAGTGTGAAGAACTTATCATTAGACATTTAGATAAAGATATGGTTGTTACCTATATAGAAATGATAATGTGAAACCAGTAATTAACATAGGTTGGAGTCTATATGTGCTGAATACTCGTGCAGGGCTGTGGCATGGCCCAGGCATGGCTGAACTGAGAACAGGTAAACAGGCCACAGTTGAGGACACCTGGGGACTTTCTCCTAGGATCGTTCTTAATTAGCATTGTCTGTTGCTTGGTGGGGTCTCTGAACCCCTCCCAAGATCCTGCTCAGGATTCCTGAGTTTTCCACTCTAACTCTTTCCTTTGTTTAAATAAACACCGGTCATGCAGAGACACTGTCTCTCAGCCACCAGAGTTAAGAATTCTGCAGAGGATTTTGGTCCTCCTGGAGTACTAAAGATCATACCATTTGTCTCATTGTTTGGGCCTTCACTGCACACTCATTTGGGAGGCTGTGGATCTTGGCACAGACACCAATAGGTACTCAGATGTAGTAATTCTATCAATAAAAATACCTTTTTCTTATCTAGAAATAGCTAATCTAAAAATCCCTTCTATTTCTGTTAATAAATATAGATTTATTTTTAAGAATCTTAAAATTCATTCTAATTTGAAAAATAATTCTGTTATACCAAATAGCTATCAGAATCCTAAGAATGTAATTAGCAAAAGTACTCCTGAAATCTGCTGAGACTGAAAATATATGGTTGAATACTGAAGCTGTGAAACCAATATTATCAAGCAAATCTCCTATTCCTTGCCTCTCTGTATAAGCAGTTAGGGAAACAAACGAACAAACAATATATGCACTATCCTACAATAGAGACAGGAATGGCTGAAATGAGTAATTATGATAGTGTCTTCTCTAATCAGTTAAATGTTTCTACTGTACTGCTTATAAAGGCAGTCAAAAAATACACTCCTACTCATAAGACTATACAGTCACAGAATCATTTAAACATAACATTTTTATACTTCAAAAAGCATATTCTGCATACATCACTTTAGCACTAAAACAAACTTTAAAACAAGGAATCATTAGAGCCCCCATGTTAAGATGATTACTTAAGACACAGTTGCTGCATACTACTTTATTACTTACATTAATTCAAGTTCAGAGCTTGTTTTTCTAACAATGACTCAATAAGCCCATCTGAAGACTAAAAATGACTTCATTTATAATTATTCTTATGAAAATAAAATCCTCGTACCATTTGGTGATGCCATAACAGTCTTTAATAATATCTTGAAGAACTGCACGATAGAACAGTGATTCAATAGACAGCTGAAAAAAAATGCAAACATATATAAGAAAAAATGCAAATAAAAATTGGGTTAATAATAGAGCAGACCACTGTGAATGTTAGAGAACTGACTTTGCTGTTATGCAAAAATGGGGGATTTTATAATGCTTTCATTTTAGGGTAAAATATTTTCCTGGACTAATTTCCACCATGAATATACTTATATGAGTAAACAAAAGAAATAGTAAATAAGGAAGAAAAAGACATATTCAACAAAAAATGATCCAGTGTTCCAAATGAGGTACATATCAGTTTAAAAATGTAAAAATGAACTTCTTTTTTTTTTAGTTGATTAGTTTATGTCTGTATTATATAATGTTTCCATTCCTTGTGTGGAGTTCATACACACACAAAACTTACCTCAATTCCTTTTTTTATCCCCTTTCCTTTCCCTTCCTTGTATACCCCCATCCCTTGATTCTCTTCCCTTTTTTTTTTTTAAGTAAACTTTTAATACCAGCCTCATCAGCTCTTAAGTCAGTAAGAGTCAGGGAGAATGTGTGTAATACGGAAGAGAATGTGGCTTTGTCCTAATGGCAGTGTAACAGGGATAGTATCAACTAGCAGATTCATGAGCAGAAAGAAAGATACCACTTAAGTAAGAAAATATCAAAAATATCCCTGCATTCTTTGCTGTTGTCTTTTTTGTTTTTCTAGTAATTTGTTTTATTTTGTTTGTCCCTCTAATACAGAAAGAATAGATGTACATGTAAAGGCTTATAAATGCCTAGAACTTCTCTTAAACAGTTCACGAGAACTGACTGTAATATGTATGATGATATGAACAGCTACTCTGAAGAAAAAGAGACATTATGGTAGCTATTGCTGATTTCCTATCACCATACTGTGAAGTCCAGTAATGCTTTTATTCTTTGTTTAGAGTGGTTTTAGTCTATTTTGTATTATTTAATTTCAATATATGTAAAGGTATGGGCAGCTATTTTGAAGAGAACAAAAGACATTATGGTAGCCACTGTTGATTTTCCTATTAGCTGGTTTTGAAGGCCTGTAATGCTTTCACTCTTCTGTTTTTGATCAGTTTTATACTATTTGTTTTGTTTGAATTTACTGTGTGTGAAGACATAGACAACTATTTCAAAGAAAACAAGAGACATTATGGTAGCCACTGTTGATCTCCTATTGTCTTGCTTTGAAACCCTGTGTCATTTGCGCTATTTTTTTCTGATCTGCTTTGTTCTGTTTTGTTTTACACTCTTTAAAAAAAATTATCCTGTAGATACTCCATAGTTGAAAAATACACCCTTGGAAAGGACACAAGAGCTTAAATTAATAGCAAGATAGCACTTTTATGGAAGAAATGGCAGGTGTCCTGTTCAAACATTTTTAAAAGAAAAGAAGGAATGGCTGAAGAGAAAGGCCCCATAGAAAGATGAGAGTTTCAAAGAAGCAGAGAGAAAAAAAAAATACTGAGTATTTATCAGAGAAAAGAACACTTCAGTCCAGCGACACAAGTTTGGTGACAAAAGTCACCAGAACTACATCCATACTGCCCACAGATTTCTTAATATTGATGGCACAGGAACATCCAACACAAAATAATATTAGCAACAACAACTTAGCTTTGAAGCAGGGTTACCAATGAAAACAGAAAAGAAAAAGAAAAATGAGCAAAGGGGAACAAAGAACAACAATGAATCCCTTTGACTAGATGAAACTAAATGTTCAATAACTGGTAAAGTTTTAAAGATAAGACTCAGTGGAATGTAGGTATCCTTTTATATCTTCTATTTTCCTCTGAAGTAAAAAAAAATTATCTTTGTTTTCAACTGATATAAATATGTTCAAATTCATTCAGATGGAGTTAGCACACACACAAAAATCTTCATCTGTGCTCAAACAGAAAAAAACCTCTTCTACCATTCCTTACTCTATGTAATATAAAATTCCCACACTGTGGTGCTGAACTACAAAAAACCAGAAGTTAAGGGCTGAAGATTAACCATTCTCTCTTAATAGCAGTGACCTCCTAAGTCAATGGGGACCATTCGACTTACAGCATCTTGATACAATACTTTGAAAGAATACAAACTATGTCACCTCTGAAAGGCAGGAATACTGGGATAGCTGATTCTAGGGGGAAATGGTGTTAGGAATACCACAGTCTCCAAATCAACTCATGAAATAACTCAATGAAAGTAGACCCATATGCACACTTGAGTGCTCATACTTAAATTTATAACATTCAAAAGGTACAATTTCTATCCAAAAAAGAATGGAGACAAATGAAGATACATTTTCCTACACAAAATCTCTTTCTAAATACAAATCCTTCACTTGAGACAAAACCTACTAATTTCAAAACTTACTTTCTCTTGAAAACCATGACAACCAAAACATTTAATCTAGAATACCTTATCTCCAGATATATTTTCCATTTGACATTTTCTCATCTTCAGTAACGTTTTTCTACAGTACAAAAATCTCTATCATCTATCCTTTATTTCTTTGAAAATTTTCATTAAAAATTTTGAAATAATTTTATTTTATTTATTTAATTTTTTTTTTAATCGGTACTGGGGATCAAACTCACAACCATGCGCTTGCAAGGCAGGCGCTTATGCCACTGAGCTAAATTGCCAGCCCCAATTTTGTTTATTAACATCTAATCTTTTAATCTTCTATGGAACTTTAAGGCATTTTGGTACAAGTATTATTCCATGGAATGAAATATAAATATTATAAATGGTTTACAAAGGTCCTAAATATATTTTTGCAAAGGTCTTAAATTTTTGTTTGATTAGCTGTAAGATAAAAATCTTAAACTTATGTGACTAAAAACTTTCTTATGCTGTTTAAAGTTATGTAAAATGGTATCAAGTTGTATAACTAAATGTATAATTATTATTATTGAAGGACTGAGTATAAAATGTCAACCAAAAGATTAAGAAATGCATCTTAAGCAAGAGAACACACATAACTAGAATGCATAAGGAAATATAAACAGAATATAGTAAATAATCAGTTCCAAGTTACCCTGAGTAAATAAGAGCTTTACAGCTGTTTCTCCAAAGAAAAAGAATAGAATTATCAGTGCCTTCTGATATATATTCTTGGAATAACTAGGACTATTTATTCTAGTAAATACAGAGGGGGATGAGTAGGAAGGGAGTCAATATGCCCTAAGCAGCTTGTGTTTGAATAAACTAGAGATAGACCAGAGTTCATGTTCCCTCACACGTGATATATCTATTTACCACTTGTAATGCATTTTAAAAATGGGAGAATCAGAAAGTGTACACCCGTACAGCATATGTATTAGATAGGCATTTTATAAGTCTCATGGAAAGGACACTAAGCTGAAAGTCAGAGTTTTGCAATTAAGAGACCTAGAACACATAAATTTCTGCCTCATATCAAGTTCTCATGTAAGTTAGGAGCAATATCTAATTGATGGCATTCAATGGAAATATAACCAAACACCTGGAAAATTAAAAAAATACCTCTTTTAGGACTATTATGATAAAATTTCTTTCTTGTCCCAGACCTCTAGGTGCTACGTGGTATGGTAGTTGAGAGCCTGAATGAGTAAGATACACATTCAAATTTCAGCAATTGTTACCTTGCAGTTTCCTCATATGCACTTTTGGATAACAGTACATACGTCACAGTACTATGCATTTATTACCTTAATTGATGAGTGAAACTTTGAAATATACTTTGGTATGCCTGTGTTAGGTAAAAGTATTATTTTCACAATCATTATTACTAATTGTCTATAGTAGCAACAACTGTTAACATTTACTGAGTACATGAATACAAACTATATGCTAGGTACTGCTTTTTCTGAGTGTATACTATGTGTTAGATTTTTAAGCATTTTACATATTTTATTCATTCAGTCATTAACAACAACCCTATGAGAAAAGTATTGTTCTTGATATTTGTTATTTTTTCTATTTTAGTGATGAAGAATCCAGTCGCTAAACCATTATGTAATGACAGGACACAAAGCAGCAGTCTGATACTAAAACTCATGCACTTAATCAAATTCTAATGCCCAGTATGATATATATGTATCCAATCACTAAGCCAGTACGCAAGAAGGACAGGACACAAAACAGCAGTCTGTAACTAAAACTCATACACTTAAACAAATTCTAATGGCCAGGAAAAGTTTTTAATCAAATTTTAGATAGGCACAATTAGTAAGTTATATAACAACAATTGGTCTAGTGTAAGTAAATGCAACTTGATTTTGCTATCTTATTTTTAAAAAAATTTAAATTGACATTATTCATTTTGCTTGAAAAGAAGCAAAAAGTAGATATATAACATTCAAGTTCAACAAGAATAATCTTGTGAAAAGCCTTAAAACCTCTTAAAATATTTTTATGTGTCTCCTGAATATATGGTGGAGGACAATGTAATTATATGTATATTTAGGGAATATATTAAGTTTCCATTTTTACTTGGAAGCTCATTTGGCTGTTATAATTTATGACTAAATCAAATAAATAAAAATTATCAAAAAATGAATTGAAATATATATTTTGGGGTGTAGTTAAATAATACAATGAACGTTATATCTTGTTTATCTCTGCTTAGAACTAAGTCTATAAAAGCTTTACAGTCAGCAACAATATTCTTTAGACATATTTATAGACTGCTTAATGTAATATGAATAAATGAGAGGCTCGTATAAGAGTATAATATGGAAACTTTCCTAAAAGGTCAATTTACTTCTCTGAAAGTACACTTCACTTTTAAAGTAAACACATAGAACATGTATAGATTTGAATATGTGGTGGTGACAAGTAGAGGTGATATTTATTAAAATCCATCAGGTTTTCAGTTCATCAGCAGGTCAAGTATGAAGAGGGCTTGATGGGGAAAAAAAACTATTGCATTCATTAGCTGAATTAAAGTAAACACTTTCACTTACCCCTTGGCCTATTGCAACCCGCTCCAATGCCTGGAAAGGAAAGAGAACAAGACAAAGACTGCTGATATATATCATCCTCTAACATTTATATACATATAGTAAAGGATCTACAAAAGTCCCACTTAAAATGATGAATTAAGTGACAACACACAAGTTTACACACTTGAAAGTGTTACTATCATTAAAGAGTGTTAACTAGTAGGTTTGTATATTCTAGGGTGAATTTATAATAGATACGTGTCATATACAAATACATATACACGTTAATTATACATAGTCCTTGAATTTCAGAAAGAATTAAAAGACAAGAAAAAGTGAAATGATATAGGTTGAACTCATGTTTAGTATAAATAATCAAATAAATCCAAAGCTATTTATATGTATACATGAGACATGTAAATAAATTTACATAGAACATCAAAATAATATTACTGTTAATATGCAATTTAATCTAAAATGAACAAATTTAGTGCCCTTATTTCTTTACCTTATCTACTTACCCTTACCTATTTTGAAATATGCCTTCTAAAAAAAACAAAAAAAATAAAAATAAAACAAAATGAAAAGTACCTAAACTTTGAGTATTTTTCAGTAAGGTCAATTACAGCACAAAGATGTACCAAAAGAAATCAAGGTGAGCAAGGACTGGAATGGAGCTCAGGAAAGGGGCATTCCATGAGGAGTTTCCATGGGTCAGAAAAATTCTTAAGAGTAACACGGTCTACATTAATGGGACGTATATTTTACAAAAAACTTTTTTTTGGTAGTTTGATCAATGTTTACTTTTATATCAATTATTCTTGTTATGCATATAATATATTGTTTTATCTTTCCAAAGGATATTAATAGTAATTCTATGTTACTTTATTTTGGATATTTTCTGTTTCCACCAAGTTGCTTTTTCAATTAAAAAAATATAATCTGTTTTAACCTTAATTAGTGATTTTTGGTAGTCTGCTGATCATTAAAATGGGGGTATCATTAACCTGATTAGAAAACATTGTCAGTGAGCTTGTCAGTGAGTACTACTAATTGTGGGCATCACCGTAGAGAAATAGATCTATCCTGTTTTACGGCAAAATCCCTGCTGTCAGTATTTTTTAAGTATTATCTCTCAGGATAGTCACATTCACTGGAAAGGACTATTTGAATGTCTTGCCTGGAGAGTATAAATCTGATTGTCAGCACTGTGGGAACCACATCATTCCAAGAATGACCTGTCAGTTTAACAGGATTCTGAACAAGTAGCATTTACACATAAAAGGAAGGAACAAGACAAGTTTCCAGAACGTACTTTCAGTAGGCTACAAAAAGTATTATGTGAACACAAATAGATTTCTAAGGTTAATTCTAGGACAGACAATCTAGACTACTGGTATACTATTTCTTAACGTTGCTATGTAATCAACATAGAGACGATGGGCTTTAAAGAATTAATTTAACTTCTGATTGGGTTTTAAATATATTATACCACAAACTACATTTCATTTATAAAATTTTATTACATACTTCCAATATATAAGTATTTTATATATTTTTCATATACATGTAATGTTTTTATACATATCTAAATGATTATTACAGATAAGTGATTTAACCTATTATCTAATAATAACCTTAGTGTATGGTAAAAGCATCTAAAATATACTCCCAGAAAATTTTAGCGTATATTAATACGAGAGAATTAACTATAGTCCTCATGCTGTAATTTAGATCTGTAGATTTATTCATCCAATATAAATATATTTAAAATTTCTGATCACAATCACATATACTATTCTTTGTAAAGCAACATCATGCCATGAACAAAGAGCACGAGGATTATAATGTTCTACATCTAAGGACACTAGTCAAATCAACCATAATAAAATTTTTATTTAACTAGGTACTCTTAGGTAGCTTAATATTTTTCCATTTCATAAAAAATTATTAGAGCAAACGATTTCTACAAACAATGATGTCATAAGGCTATGTACAGAGAACTAAACTGATTCTGTGTGTAAGATTTGGTAGTTGGTACATTTTATACAATTAATAGCATGCAAATACTTTTATGCAAAGTGGATAATGTTTGAAATGAAAATCATTTTTTCTCATAATCCTTAATACATAAAAGCATTAATGATGGTACTCTGCAAAATTTGGGATTTAATACATGGTATAAACCAAAAGTAACAAATCCCGTATCTGTATAAAGCTTTTACTTTAGGAAAAACATAACCATACCAAACATGCTGACATTCTGGCATTATGACCACAGCACCATCTCTCTTCTTTTAAATACTGGCACATTGGAAATCCCCATTTTTCTTCAGTACATTCTGCAGATGGGGAAAAAATATGGATTATTTAAATAAAATTCTTCCTTCTTGACTTAAAGTAAATAACCTACTGAGAAAGCAAATGAGTCAATGAGAAAGTCAAACAGTAGTTAAACATGGAAGTGGTGATGTTTAGCAGTTCATTTCAGTTTGTTAAATGAAAGCATAGGCACATTATGAAAATGATATTTACTCAACAACAGCTGTTTTGTGTTTAAGTTCTAGTTTTGATACCAACCAATTTGCCAAAATTGTTTAAGATTTAGCAAAAGCAACTTAAAATGCAAATACATTTCAAGTTCTGTGTAACTAGGGGAGATAAATAATAAAGTACTGGACATTTATTGTTGGCCTGGCTTTATAAAAAAAGTGATACTAAATATAACATTTGGCAATTTCCTGTACAATGAGTTTACTGCTAATAACACCGAAATGTCTCTCTTTTTCTTTACTACTATTCCACTGTTCAGAAAAAGAACAGCTGTATAGGTTCTTATTTCCTCATTATTTTAATAGCATGTAATAGTTTCAGCTGTGATACAATTTGGCTCAATCTCACTTTATTTAATTCAAGAAATGACAAGAAAATTCATTGCTTTACACATCTACTGCCCACCTCACTTCTACAGTTACATTTGCAACTTGTTGATGTTCAAATTGTCATATAGAACTAGATGCACAATGTTTTTGAAAAAGAAAAGAAACCAATTTCTATTTTAAACTAAACCCTAAAAATAATTTGAATTTTATGAAAAATGTGATATAAAAGCAAACTAAAACCTAGGCGTGGTGGTGCACTCCTATAATCCCAGCACTCAGGAGGCTGAGGCAGGAGGATTGTTGCAAGTTCGAGACCAGCCTGGGCTACAAAGTAAGCCTAAGGCCAGCCTGAACTTCATTGTGAGACCCTGTCTCAAAAAACAAAAACAAAGATAAAGCAAAACAAACCTAAACAAGAATTTCTATTATACTAAAACAGTAAATCAGAACTGCAAACTTGAACACAAGAAAACTCTTCAAAAGAAAATGCAAAGGCAAATTACACTCAAAAACCTTCTGCACTATGAGATCATATGATTTTTTATTAAAACAGCAAGTTTACTCTTGTTATTATTATGTAGGATTGAACCCAGGGCCTTATGCATGCTTGTCTAGTGTTCTACCTCTAAGTTAGATTCCCAGCCCTTAAGTTTGAATTTAATGCAGATCACAAACTGGTAAAGGAGGTTTCTTTAAAGTATGGGTTGAAATTTATAACAAACTTAACTGATAATCAGACTGATAATTGCACTGGGCACAGTGGTGCATGCTTGTAAACCCTGCACTTGGGAGGCTGAGGCAGAAAGATTGCCATGAGTTTGAGGCCAGCCTGGGCTACATAGTGAATGCAAGGCCAGCACGAACTATATACTGAGACGTTGTCTCAAAACAAAAACTAAAATGAAAACAAAAACAAAAACAAAATCAGATCCAGGATGAATATAAATAATAATAAAGCTAGTATTTATACAGTACTTTATATAGCGAGACACTATCATATATGCTTTAAATATATTAACTTACTACAGCAATTCTGTGAACTAGTTACCCTATTCCTCTTACATTTCAGATAAAGAAACTGATCATAGGTATGTAGCATAAGAAATTAACTCAATTCACAAATCTAGCACATCATAGATCTGGAAATTTAACTCAGTTTCACTTCAGGACTCATGTTTATGACTATTATGCTATATAAATGTACATTAACAAACAATTTCACTTATGTAGGGCTCACGAAGACTTGAAAGGCTATCCAGGTCCTGGGGGTCCTGGTCTACTTCTTTTGTTGTTGTTGTTCTGCAATAAGTTTACTTTCATTCTTTCTTTTTCTAGTGTTAAAAATTTGCTTAGTAGGCCAGGCGTGGTGGTTCATGCCTGTAATCCTAGCATTTGGGAGGCTGAGGCAGGAGGATCATTGTGAGTTCGAGACCAGCCTGGGCTATAAAGTGAGCTCAAGGCCAGCCTGAACTGTATAGTGAGACCCTGTCTCAAAAATACAAAAAAAAAAAAAAGTTCACTTACTTCTTTTTTTTCTTTCTAGGCCTATGCTGGCCTCAAACTCAGGGAGATCCTCCTGCCTCAGGCTCCCAAATGCTGGGATTATGGACATATGCCACTAGGCCAGCTTCAGTTTCTCACATTTTCAGCTCCCCTCCCCTAATCTATTTCTGATTATCAGACTGATAATTGCTATTGTACTTCTATTTCCAAAACGACTTGAAATAGAGGTTTGAGTTTTATTGCTACAATTTAACTAAGACATGATTACTGCCAAGTTCAAGGGTTACATTCAGCCTTACATTACTGTAAGGACTTTGTAAACAGCTAGAGAGATGACAGTGTGCTATTTTATTCCTAGATTTTAGCACCGTAAAACAGCTAGTTTCCTATCCTCAAACACATTTTCTCCTTATTCTTTGTAGTAACAGAGTATTCCTCTGTTCAGATTAAAGACTTAAAATTCTCAGACAAGTTTCAGCCAATTGGGTAGAAATGATGTATGAAAATTCAAAATCATCTGGTTAAAGAGGGGGGGTGTTGTTTTCTGTACACTCCCTACTGTCTTACTTCATTCCATCTTTGTTTGATTACGGTCATTAGTAATCTAAGACCATGTAAACAAGAGCAACAGAGGGTGGAACAGCAAAACAGACAAACCCTGGTTTCTTAGAAGACTTCTTAGTAGACAGATTCCAAAGCAGCTCTAGTTCTCCACCTCTGGATTGAAACTGAAATATCCCTCTGCCTCACATCATCGTTACTTTGGTTCTGAACCTGTTATGCTTCTAAATTTTTAACAGGTAAGTGTGCTTAGGATAAGGCCAATTTTGTACATCACACTGCAGTAAATGTATAACCATGGTTCTGTTCAGAAGCAAAACTCAGAAGATGAAGGCAGCAATATCTCAGGAACATCCTTAAAGTATTCAGAGCACAACAATTGAATAGTTACATCCCAATTAATAAAGTAGTCATATTTGAAAATGGATGTCTGACCACATTAAATAAGGAAGCAAGCCATGAGAATACTGTTACTCTATATCCCTGTGTTTCACAGTCATAGATTCAAACAACTACAACATAAAAACATTAGACACCTTTTTGCTTGTCATTATTCCCTAAACAATACAGTATAACAACTATTTACATATTTATATTATATTAGGTATAATAAGGACACCTACAGATGATTTAAAGTATAGAGGATGATAAATGTTTTCTATATGCAAATCATATGTTATTTTGTATCAGAAACTTGAGCATCTGCAGACTTTGGTAGCTCTGAAAGGTTCTGGACCAATTCCCTGAAGAAACAGAGGGACGGCTGTCCTGGAGGATGATTTAACAAAACAAAACATAACATAAAAATCTACGCTTCTATCAAGGCATATTCTCCACAGATTATTTTACAACTTAAAATAACAGATTAGCAATTTCTCAGTCTCTTGAAATATTCCAACCAAATGCCTAGAAAGAAAAGAAGTAAACAAACATTTAATACTAGAAAAGAAGGGATGAAAGCAAACTTACTGTAAAACATGAATGAACCTCACTTTTAAAAAGACAAACAAACAACAGATTTGTAATGAAAGTATAATTAGTGAACCATAACTGCTGTCATTCACCTTGGACTATCAAAATAAAAGCATGTCTACTTGCCTGAAAATAGGCAGACAGCCTTTAAGTTTTGAACATGTTCTGGGACAGTTTTGGATTAACAAACGCACTCTAGAAGCAAGGGAGTAAGGGATGAGGAGCAAGTGAGTAATTATGTTGTACAAGAGACATGGGACAGAAAAATCTACTGCTTGAGGAGAATGGGCAGTATGGTTACTTTGGGAAAAGTTAGGCTTTGATTAGAAAAGAAAATAACTTTTCAGAGAAGATGCAGCAGAGACAGACAATTTAGGTGATGTCTAATGAATACCAGAGGCTACAGTACAATGTTTTTGAACTGGGAAAAGTGAGAGACAAAGTCAAAATGCAGGGCATTGGTGCTTCATTGATTAGGGTTTTGTAAATAAGGGATAAGCGTGAGACCTAGGGAGAGGCTGATATATACAGCCATAAAGGTTGGGGTTAAATCCTGAGTGTCCAGAGACACAGTAGTGAAGCTGTGAATGCTGTCATAGTGAGAAGAGATAGGAAGGAATTTTCTCCACAGACTAGAGTTCTGTGTTTCTCAACTGACTTCTGGTGATAAAGGGAAGACACAGGCAGAGACACACACAGAATCCTCCCTTCCGGATGATACAGCCCCAAAGCCAGGGCAGAGCGCTCACATGTGGCATATGGGGCAATTGCTGGAAAAATGGAGGCTGGTAAAGGATGGTCTTGGCTTAGCTCAGTACCCTGACTGGTGCTGATCAGAGTGACGGGGCTGACTGACCGGTATTATCTGCCTTGTTTACGCTGAATGAAGTTATTAGGATCCTGTAAATGGCTCACCTTTATTCTTCTCATTCCCCCTTCCCTTCTCCTCAACCCTCATTCTTGTTTCACTTCTCTACTGGATGAGATCTGCCCCCTTGTGCCTTCCTCAAGGGAAGGGGATTTGGGAAAAAAAGCTGTAACATGCACATGTGAGCATTTCCCAAGATGACTGTACACTGAATCACTGCAAACATATACTAATAAAAATACAATAAATTAAAGAAAAAAAAGTGACGAGGCTGAAAAGGATTTTGTGCTTTAGAAACTATGAAGCTACTACTTAGTACCACAGTGAAGTCCAAAACAAGGGTATGCTCAATCTGTCAGTAAGAGAGTTTTCTCTATATATTATATTAAATTCTTACATAATAGAATGTGAAATATAGAAGGACAGACTTATTTCCTGACTTGCTTCTCTCAATCTCTTATACACTTACAAACTTTAAGATCCTGAGGGAATTTCTAGGAACTGCTGGCTTTGTCTGAAGGCCACCTGAAACTGCATCACTCTATAGGACACAACAAATTTAATAATCACCGTGATGTCTTCTGAGTTTGTATCACAATTTCCTCTGGGGCTAAGATCATGGTGAGCTCCCCCCTCCTCCTGAAGAGCGAACAACTGACAGATATAGTATTGCTCATCAGAGGCCATATATTGTATAGATCTGCAGATCTTATTTATTTTACATAAATGAAACTTTGTCCTCTTTATCCAACATATCTGCTATAGTTTGGATCTGCAATGGTCTCTGAACCCCCATAAATTAAAAGTCATCTTCAGCTTGGCAGTATTGGGAAGAGGTGGAAAATTTTTAGGAGGCAGGGCTAGTGGGAGGTTTCAGGTCATTCAGTGAATACCCTCCAACAGGACAACAGTATGCTGGCCACCCTGGGGAATGCACTCAAACAGGATAGTGGTATGCTGGCCACTCTTTCTATCTTTCCCAGTCATGAGGTGAGCAGCCTCCTCTATCACATGTGTCTACCATTACATACAGTGTCACCAGAGGACCAAGCTGCCACGGACTGAAATCTCTAAAACGATAAGCCAAAATAAGCTTTTCCTCTTCGTAAGTCACCATCTCAGGCCCTTCATTACAGTAACACAAGGACCAACGCAAGCTCCCCATTTCTCCTCCTCCTCTAGTCCCTCCCCTTATTTCTGTGTTTAGTCTACTATTCTACTCTTTGCTTCTGTTTGACTATTTTACGTTCTACACATAAGTGAGATCATGCAGTATTTGTCTTTGTTTAGCTTATTTGACTGCACAATTGCCTGCAGATTTCCTTCTTTTACCATAGCTGAGTAATATCCTATAGCAATATGCCATATTTTCCTTAAATATTTACCAATCTATACTTAGACTGATTCTGTACCTTGGCTATTATAAATAATTTTGCAAACATGAGAGTATAGATAATTTCTTTGAGATTAGCATTTCAACCCCTTTGTATATACACCCAAATGTGGAAACTGCTAGACCAACTTATATGTAACCTCCATATTGATTTCCATACTGGATACACCAATTTACAGTTTACGGATTCCTTTTTCTTCATATTCTTGCCATTAGGTGTTGTGCTTTGAAATTTGGTTTCATTTTCCTAGCTTCCCTGCCAGCACTTGTGCTTTGTAATTTTGACAAGTTATCATTTTAATATGTCTGAGTAGTGATTAGGTTCATATTTCCCTTATGATTAGTCATTTTAAGTACCTTATACTGTTGGTCAGATGTGTATCTTCTTTGAAAAAATGCCTATTCAGGTTCTTTACTCATTTATGTTTTTTAAAAAGGTTTTACTATTGAGTTATAACAGCTTCTTATATATTTCAGATAGCAATTCCTTTTAAGATAGATGGCCTGTAAATATCCGTTACAAGCTGACTTTTCATTTTATTAAATGTTTCCTTTGCTGTGTACAAAATCAGTAGTTTGATATAATCCCATGTGTCTACTTTTGCTTTTGTTTTCATATGTAATAAATCATTATAATGTCCAGAAGCATTTCCCCTATATTTTCTCCTAAGTTTTATTGTTTCAGACTTTACATTTAAGTCTCCATACCATTATGGAAGGAATAATTATGCTTAACCTTTAATCTATTTTGACTAAAGTACTTTGTATATGGTGTGAGACAGGAGTCCAATTTTGTTCTTTTACATGTGGATATCCAATTTTTCAATGTCCAGTACTGAAGACTATTTTTTTCTAATCGAGTATTTGTGACACCTTTGTTGATTATCAGTTTACTGTATATGTGTTAGTTTGTATCAGGACTCTGTTCTGCTTTATTGTTTTTATATAACTACATTTGTTGGTATGATTTAGACATACCTACTGCTCATATTCATCACAGGGAATTTGTACCTGTATATGACATATTCAATTTCTCTATTTTTCCCAATCCCCTCTCCTCCCTGCAGTCCATCTTTCTCTCCCTATTTACAAAGCTTTGTGTCCATTTTATCTGTTCTTTAAATTTTTTTCCCTTCTCTCCTTTCCCCCTTCCCCTACACTAGTTCTTCCTTTTTGAACAATTTCTTCCCATTTCACAGTTTCTATTATACATTTTGGTCCTGACATTTTCAGTTTTTCATTCTAGGAAGACAATGGGATGCTTACACATGTGTGTCTAACTTATTTCACTTAAGAGTATGGTCTCAAGGTACATTCATTTACCTAAAAATGCCTCAATTTTATTCTTCAAGACTGAGTAGTACTCCGTTATATATAAAAAACCCCTCCCACATCTTCTTTATCCATTCATTGGTTGACAGGCATTTAGGTTGTTTTTACTATTTAGCTGTTGCAAATTGTGCTACTATAAACATGTGTACATATGTATTGCTGTGGTATGATGTTTTTAATTCTTTCAGGAAGATACCGAGAAGGGGAAGAGCTAAGTCAAATGGAACCTCTAAGCCTAATTTTTTTGAAGAATTTCCATGTCATACCAGTTTACACTTTTGAAGAATTTACATACCAGTTTAAACTGGTTTACATACCAGTTTTCCCCACAACACTGCCAACATTTGTTATTGATTTTTTTGATGATGGCCATTCTTTCTGGAGATGGAGTCTCAGCATTGTTTTAATTTACATCTCTCCAAAAACCAGTGATGTTGAACATTTTCATATTTTGTGTTATTTTATATGTCTATTTTTATGTTTTATAAGGTTATTTTGACTACTATAACAATAATGTTTTGAAATCAGGGAGTATGCTACTTTCAACTTTGTTAACTCAACATTTCTTTGAAGTACTTGGTATCTTTTATGGGTTACAAATAAATTTCAATATATTTTCTATTTCTGTAAAATATGCCACTGTGATTTTGACAAGGATTGTATTGAATCCATTGAATGCTTTGGGAGGTATGGATATTTTAACAACATTAATTCTTTCAATCCATGAATATGTGATGACTTTCATTTATCTTTTTAAATTTCTTTCACTAGTGTATTGTAGCTGCTATTATATAACTTACTCTTCTACTTGGTAATTCCTAAGCATTTTATTCTTTTTCATATCAGTGTGAATAATTTAATTGTATTTTAGGATGGGCCATTGTCAGTGCATCGCAACAACTGAGTTTTGCATGCTAGTTTTGTGTTCTGTCATGTCACTGAATTCAATTAACATTAATAGGATTATTTTAAAATATAGTCTTTAGGGATTTCTACAGCTGCAAACAGTTTGACTTTCTATTTCTAAGTTGGATCCCTTCCTTCTATTTCTTAATTGCTCTGGCTAAGACTTTCATTACTATAGTAAGAGAAAAGAATAGGCATCCCCCTGTCTTGTTCTAGGTCTTCTGTAGAAGACTTTCTCCTTTTTATCACTGAATATGATGCTAGATTTTTCATAAAAAATATCATTGTGTTGAAGTAAATTTATTCTTCATGTTATTTGTTGAAAGTCTTTGTCAAGAAGGAGCACTGAAGCACGGTCCTCCTCTACGTGGAAAAGATGTTCTCTGTAACTGAGTGTGCAGCCTGGGCAGGAGAACACACAAGAAGCACTGAGGGAGGGAAGAAGGGGACACCCACCCACCTCGATGCCAGATCAGCTGCATCAGCCCTGGTGGTCAATGGGATGATAGGTGTTGCAGTCAGATTTCCAGTCTTTTGCTCTTGTGCAGGTATCTTACAGTCCTTCAGAAATACTGCACTTTAAAAAAAAATGTTATGTATATATTATTTAACAGTCATTTTGCTTCATTTTTAAGGTTTAGTCTTTGTTCTGGACCATTCTCTTTAAAAATCAACTAAAGATTCAATTTTCTCTCTGCCTGACTGCTTGAACAGAGACAACTGTGCTCTCCTGCCTTTAGACTGGGACTAGACCATCAATACTCTGGTTCTCACATCTTCAGACTTAGTCTGGAATATAAGCCATTGGCTTTCCTGGGTCTTAAGGCTGTATAATACAGCTCTTCTTAGTCTCCATAACCATATGAGCCCACTCTTTACAATAAATCTCTATCTATCTATCTATCTATCTATCTATCTATCTATCTATCTATCTATGAAAGTAGTGTGTATATGTGCACATAAGAATCCTGACTAAAACTCTAGCTATATATATAGTACTATTTATAGCAATCTTCTTTCTGTTAACCATCCCTTCTACTGCTTCCATTGTATGTTCAATGTTTTAATGTTACACTTAATCTTTAATTAAAAGTACAAGCTGGGAGAGAAAAAGATGGCTGAATGATAGGTAGCATGATAGAGAGCCTCTCTCAGAAAAACAACTCAGATGCTAGAATTTAACACCATGGAGAAGAATTCTCATGACCCAGGAAGAAACTGAGGAAAAAGAAAAAAAAAAATTAAAAAAAAAGAAGCGTGGATGGAAGGCTGGAGCTGGGCACACTCCTGTCTCTGTACTGGGTGCATCTTAGAGTTGGGCGACTCACGATCGAGCTGAGGTCGCAGCCCTGCAAAGAGCGGGGGTTGGTGAGCCTGAGACCCTTGGCAGGAGGAGGCACTGCAACAGGGAGTGGAAACAGTGAACCGAGCTGCACGGACTTTGTTGAGTGCTGGGAACTGGGTTCCCCAGAGTGGGATGACCGGCTAGACAACATATTGGAGTTGGGCAGGAAAGGCTTGAATCAACAACTGAAGTGGCTTCAATTGGTGGCTCCTGGCCCAAAGTGAATTGGTGGAATCTGCTTGGGGTGGGCCATGCCCCTGGTCGGGACCCAAATAACCAGGGACGAGGCTGTCCTGATCCTGTGACATCCACAGGGCAGAGACTAACGTGCTGAAGACACTCACTGATTGACTGGCTTACAGGGGAGGGGCCAGCCCACATCGCCCCTGCGTGCACCTCACAGATCAACAGCAAATTAGAGAGGGCAGCACTCCCCTAAACAGTACACTTCAGAAAAACTGTAAGCAACACAAAAAGGTCCTGAGACCTCCACCATTCACCTGTCTGAAAGAAACCAGAAATATGACAAGACAAAGAAACAACAAAAAGCCTCCAAGCACTGACCCAAGGAAAATAAGTCCAGGAGAGGTAAATACAGAGGAGATCGAGGGCAGCAAACATGCAATATCAGACACAGACTCAGTGGAAATAAAGAAATACTTCCATGACCTCATTGACAAATTTAAATCTGAAATTCTAACTCAGGTGAAGCAAGATATAAGAAGATTAATAAAAGAAATGCTGGGCATGCCTCAAGAAGACACAAATGAAAGAGTAGAGGAACCCAGAGAAAGGAGAGAAGCCTTTGATGAAGAATATAAACAAAATCTAGAATACATGAAACAGATCCAAACAGAATATCAGGAAATTAAAAACTCCATTGAAACCTGGTAAAACTTCTTGACAGAAACTAAAGACTAGACTTTTAAAACTTGAAGATAGATTTGCAATGTATGATCGTGAAAGGAAGGATCTCTTAAAAATGACAGGGAACCAGAAAGTAATGATACAAAGGCTAGAAGATTTATAGCTTAACAATAAAAAGACTTATAACTTAAGAATAAAAAACATGAACAAAGAAGCAGGGACAAATATAAATGAAATAAAAAGGCTATTCACAGAAATAATTAAGGAAAACTTCCCAAGGATAGGAAACAGAAGTGATGTTCAGATATATGAGGCATTCAGAACTCCAGCCAGCTATAACCAAAACAGATCTACACCCAGACATATAATAATCAGGATCCCAGAAATCCATCACAAGAACAGAATATTAAAAGTGGTCAGAGAAAAGAAACAGAGTATCTATAAAGGAAAACTCATCAAAATCACAGCAGACTTCTCAATGCAAACTATCAAATCAAGAAAAGAGCTTGGAGTGAAATATTCCAAGCCCTGAAAGAAAATAACCTCCAACCCCAATTGATGTACCATGCAAAACTATCTCTCAAAATTAATGGAGGCAAGATATTTCCACGACAAAGAGGAACTGGGTGAGTTCGTGACCACCAATCCAACCCTGCAAAAAATATCAAAGGATATTCTAGAGAGAGAGAAGAAAATCACCAAGATTCCAGGAATAATGGCAGAAAGGCCTCAATGAAAGGGGCAGACAGTGGAATGAAGGAGAAAAGTAAACAAGGACAGAAAAATAGCACAGCAGAAATGAGGCAGAGAAGATTGGCTATGTCACTGTTTCGTCTTGACTGATTTCATTTGAATCTGGTATGCTTGATAGTATCAAGTCTGAGAGTAGAGGCAACTACTCTGAAGATGATAGGATTCAATAGGATACCCATTCTGGTTTGATTATTAACTACCTTTGAAGTCCTATAATGTCTCCAATGTTTTGTTTTTATTAATAGTGCTATGTACTGCTATGTTTAACTATACAATGCCTGATGATATAGACAATTTTATTGAAAATAACAAGAGATATCATAGTAACTACCATAGATCACCTAGTATTATGGTTTTATATGTCTGTTTCATTTCATGTTTTTCTAGGAATTTGTATTGTTGATTTGTTTTTCCCTCTAATACAGAAAGGATAGGTATACATGTAGAGACTTGTACATGTATAGAACTTCTAAACAGTTTATGAGAATTGATCATAGTTATTGTAAAAAAAGAGAGGAAAAGAAAGTATTCTAAAGGATATAACTGCATGTATGTTTAAGTGTGTAGGATTGATAACCATATTACTAAGTTTCTGTTGGATGGATGACCAGAACTGATTACGGTCTCACTGTTTGAATGTCCACTTTGTATGCTTTACTTTTATAACTTGAACAACTAATTCTAAGAGGAAAATGTGTAATTATTAACTAGTGATTTCTTTTTTTTTTTGAAATTATGTATTATTTTTACCCTCTTTCTGTTTCATTTTTTTCTTTAAATAAAAAGTACAAGCTGGATAAAATATTTCAAGATACATACATATACACGTAACTTTCATATATATATGAAAATGAACACAAAAAGGTATACATATTAATTTAAAAGAGGCATAGTCACATTAAAACATTACCTGTTAATGAATCAGTCCAGACAGTTCTGCCTTGGTATATTTGTATATGACAAATAGATGGCACAGGCCAGGTACTAAAGGAAACACTGCACTGGTCTGGTAAATAGCTGCTCCCCAATGGAGGGTCAGTCTTGCTGTGTGTGACAGGTTCCCTTTGATGTTTTTTATGAAAGAATTTGTATCAAGGCATATATAAGACACTTGTGACTGTCTTTATATTAATTTACATACCACATTGTAACTTTATTCTATGAAAATTTCACAATAGTGCTAAACAGATAATGAAAAAATTTAGGTAACTTCATTTTCATTTATTTACCATGGGGAAAAAATGTAAGAACACTACATTTTAGAAAAATAGGCTTGAAGTACATTTGCTCTGTAGTGTCCAAATCCAAATTTATACACAAAACCAGTAGATTACAGATAGTTTTTAAAAAAATCTGTTTTATATTAGTTTGACAGTCAATTCTCCATGAATTTTTCTCAGCTATACTTTCATATTACTTCACATTCAAAACATAAATGAGTTTTATTGCTTCTTTTAAGTGGACATATTAATTACCCATTTTAGATTTAATCATGTTGTCTTATTTACCATGAACATAAGGAGAACTTATTATGCAAAATAAATCCAATAGGCATGCAGTTCAAAACCAGTTCAAGTTAATCACAAAAATAATGAGGTTCAAATTAAAAAAAAAAGGGCGGGGGAAACCCATTTCTAAATATTGCAAGCCAGCAAAAAGATACCCTGGGGCAAAAATAAAATCAGTGCCAACATTCTCAAAAGTATACACAGCTCACTGAAGATCAGATACAGCCATCAGTGTGAGGTAATTGCACAAAGAATGCCAAGAACATCTAGAAGTCTCTGTATTCATCCCATATTAATTGGCAATAATTTTTCTGTGACACAGGTCCAGCTGAACAGCAAAAAGTAACATGATATTATAATAAAAACTTATAAACAGTTGAATCTACAAGGTTGGCAGCACTTATCTGCTATAAGACTACAAAGAACAATACCTAGAATAGCATCCTAGAAACTTTTTTCAAGCTGAGACATGCCCTGATACTTTCTCAGTGAATTACTGAGCTAGCTAATAAACTTCATGACAGCTAAGAAAATGAAAAGTTAAATATGTATTTAATATGTTTTACTTCTTAAAAGTCAGACATATAGAACTTTAGGAGATACATTTATGGCCACTAGTGTACTAGTCTAGATAGGTTTTAAAAGTGTAATTTTCAAAAGCATATTATCATCCAAATACATAATCACAGCGGGAAATTGGAGTGTTTGTCCATACAAACCAAATACAGTTAAGAAAAAACACATGTCCTATAAACTAAATTGAAATGTCTTGACAAAAGTGAAATCCAGTTTAAGTAACAGGCACATTCTGGAAAGCTGCATGCAAGTCACAGGATATCAGCAGAGCCACGGAGACAGATCATCTAATTTAACCTATTTCTCTTCTTTCACTAATTTATAGATAAACTACAAAGGCTCCTTTATTTATCCCAAAGTCATAGCACTGCAGAGATAGAATGAGAACTCTCATCTGTCAAAATATTTCTACGCAGTGATTAGAATCATCACCTCTGTCTTTGTTTGCAGTATAATGTACAAATAACCTAGTATTATACTGTGGGCAATGAGGCACATAATGCATGATATTTAAATATGTGACATGTAAGCATCTATGCACCATATTACCACTACTGTTATCTACAACAGAATCTATTACAATGTATATTACTTCTTTAGATCATTTTGTTTAGATATCCCCAGTGTCTTGTAGACAGCAAATTGATACTCAAGTCTGATGAGTGCCTAAATCTAAATGTATTACAATATATAGTGATGTTCTTATGGCCATATGTTATTGTTATTAAATTAGCTCCATGTTCCCATAATTTTAGAGTCCTCATTTTAATTGTACATTGGTTTTAAATGAAGGGAGTTGCTAAAAAATTTTCATCTCCTAACCTTGAGATTCTTAATGAAATATTGATAAGGAATGGAAGGACTGACACACACAACAATGAAAAGAAATGATCTGAACAATAATCAATAATGTATAACTTGTTTTTAAAACTTCATTTTTTCTAAATTATTATTTTGAAATATAATCCATCATATAATTTGTTATAAACATTACTTTCTCAACTTTCATGTTAAAATTCCCCCCAAAAATTCTATATGATAAAGTAGAAACCATGTTATGTAACTGGTACATCTAAGTAAGCAAACTAAAATATTTCCTCTTAGTTCAGAAATTTATAATCTTGAAAATTCCTTTCAGATTCAGTTGAAAAGTTGGAGTGTTTATATGTAAAACTGAATGGCTGAAAAGAAAACAAACTTAAAAAGACATATATATTCTTTCATACAGTATTTGTCAAAATAAACCAACTTTTTTTTTTTTTTTTGGTACCAGGAAGTGAACTCATGAACTCCCAGTTGTCAGGCATGCGTTTACACTGCTGAGCTAAACCCTTGGCCCTAACCAATTCATTTTTTAACCAATATACATTCAACATCTGCTTTATATCAGATACTGGTTGGTATGTTTAACATAGCATAGATAAGGTAATTTACAGCCCAAATGAGTAAATTCAATTTGTTACAACAAACATAAATTGATACGGCAATGTTTCAAATGGAACAGACAGATTAGTCTTCCCACCCCTGAGAAATAATAGGCAACACACTCAACTTAAATAAGGAGAGGTTTAAATTGGTTCATGATTTTAGGGGATTCAGTCTATGATGGTTTAATCCAAGGCAGAGATGCCACAGTGAAAGGACACACTGCAGCAAAGATGAACAGTTCCCAACAGCTAGGAAGCAGAGCAGGAGAGCAGGGTCAGAGAGAAAGAGGTCAGGGACCATCATGGTAGAAACCTCAGTTCCCAAACTTAACTCTTACCATGATTCTAGTCACAAACCAAATTGGAGGAGAATCAAATCAAATTCAATGTTTAGGTTCAATGTGGACCTTATGGGGAAATGTGACTGAGTTCTTATCCAATCTAGTTTGCAACCACAGTTGTGGAAAAAATAAAATTTGTGAACTGAGGTAACACTGTATTGCCTCCATGATAGAACAACACATACCCAAGAGTGTTTTTCTAATTTTCCAGGTATTTTTTAATCTAGTCAAGTTTACATATTATGATTAATCGACACTGTAGTGTATAGCCAGTATAATTGTGGACCTGGAATTTAGTGCCTCCAGAGATAGCTGATAAACGCATGTTTTCACAAACTGAACAATTAGTAATGTCAGGTTGCTTGCCTGAAATTGGTCAACTTGGGTGTATTTATATCAGGAAATGTACATTAGAACTTTTATGGAGCCAATCATTAAGCATTTATCATTACAGCACAAGCCATTAACGGGTCATGAAATCAATTACTGGGTTGTGACCAACATTTTATCATTTTAAGGAAAAGGAAAGGAATAAAAATGTCAATCTGCATCATTATAAAATGCCGTGTTGTAAAATTAAGCACCTATTAAAGAATATTAACCAAAAAGAAGAGAATACTTTTGTGAAAACTTTAAGCATCAGCTATATATTTTTATCTCTACACTACTAGGTAGTGATACAAAATGTACTTCTTAATGTGTGTCTGAGTCAAAAAAATGTAATTAAGAGAAAATACGCTATCTTCTTCCAAAAACATGTTTTATAATTTTCATGGTCAAAGAGTTCATTATTGAGAGAGGAAATAAAAGCTTTATAGTTAACAGATACATACTTGGAAGTGTCTTGTTTCTTCTCAAAAAATAATGAATAAAGAATTTATGATCATAAGATGATTATTTATGAAGATTTAAAGGTAAAAATAAAACCTATGTTTTGTTGAATTATTTATTTTCAAAATGTTTAATCAAGTATCTTTAGTTTTAACCAGTGACAAATCATTTTTAAAAAATAAATATAATTGTACATCATTCCCATTATGAGTGTTTATATATACCACATAGCATGATGAGTATTAGTTATTAGAAGAAAAATACTAAAGATAAGCATTTTACTTACGAGAACCTCAGAGTCAACTGTGAGAGGTAAATACTAAACAAATATTGATTAAATAATGTGATGCACTCCAAAGCTCAAGAATATTCAAAGGGATAATAATAATCTCCTAATCCTCTTAGTTTCCCAATGCAGGACACAAGAGGATATACAGGGAATAAAGGAGGAAGAAGGAAGGATTCCAAGAGAGGAAGAAGCAAAAAGCATTTTTCTGTAAATGCTCTTAGGAGGCTACTCAAAAGTCATTTCTACTACTTTATACTTTGCCTGCCTCATAAAAGAAGCTAAAAAAAAAACTCCAAATTTTCACACACCCAGCTAAAACTTACCTGTGAACTAGTTTAATACAATAAAACAATTCTTTAAAAGTTTAGACAGGTATTTTTTCCTTCTTGACCAAAGAAGACAGATGATCCAGAAGAAAATGTCTAGCCATGCCCACTTCTCACTAAGATATGACAACTGTAACTGCAGTAATCACTTTACAGTCTTGAGAGGAAAGCCTAAATGTGAACCTACTATCCCAGTGTAAATGATTCAGTGAAACTAACCCTAAAACCACGACCTGCTGACTTTTGCCTATGTCAAATAAATAACTCAACTGCTTATCCACTTTTAGGTAAACTTTCAATTATCTGTATCCAAGAGTATTTAAAACTTGATATACATATGAGTAAATACTCTTCTTTGTTTGCAAGACATAACTCCTGAGGAGTCAGATGTCTCTGACAATACAGAGGTTTCCAAGTGTGCCAGTTCACACCTATAATCCCAGAACTCAGGAAGCTGAGATAGAAGGATTGCTCTGAGTTTGTGGCCTATAAGCAGAGGCTGGTGGGTGACTGGAGATCAGAAGATCAGAAAGCTGATGGGAATGCAGACAAGCTTAGGGGGCTCAGCTGGGAACAAGGACTCTATTGGCAATTGGATCAAAGGCCTTGTGTGTTACACTCTGGCAAATATTTTGTCTACATTTTGCCCATGCCCTTTGAGTTTGCATAAGACTGAGATCAACAGCTCTGGACTACCTGATTTGGTGGAAGAAATTCAAAGGCAGTCCAACATTCAGTCTCTGGCATGGGTACTGCTGCTTGCTTTTAGCCATAAGAACTAGGTGGAAAAAGCAGAGCAGAAAAACTTGTAAAACATAAATTTTGACCCAGAAGGAACCATGTGTAAAGCTGGGGTCAAAGAAGCTGTGGCTTCCAGAGAGTTTAGTACCATTAAAAAGAAACCAAGTACTTTGCATATGTATAAGAAGAAATATGCTGAAGACATCTCAGAAGTTAGTAAGACACCAACCATCACAGGCTCAAAGGCACAAAAGTATAAACTTTTCATTTGAGAAGAGAATCCTTGGGACCCTAACAAGGGCCTCCTAGGGAGCTGGTTCCACAGAATTCATTTCACTTTGCTGAACCATTTAGGCATTTTGAGGCTGCTACAGTCTTGCTCCAAGGCTGCCTGGCTGCTCCTCCTGCTAAAACTGGACCTTGGCATTACCATTGATGCTGGTTTTACTGGAACACAGAATGCAAGAGTTGTGGGATCTGGAAGCTTCCAGTCAGATTTCAAAGGAAAGTCTGGGACCTCAGCCAATGAGCCCCCGAGAAGGCAATGTGTGAAACAGAATGGAGCTAATGGTATAATAGAGACCTCAGGAAGCTGAAGATGCCAGGATGGCAGAATATCTGTGAGGAAAGCTGCAGGCCGTGATTCTACCTAAGAAAGAGGCTGTGTGACCAGCAATGCTATGGAGGTGGAGCCACCCAAACCCTTTGGAACTCACATTTTACCAGTATGTGCTCCAGATACTGAATAAGGAACTACAGGACTTAATGTTTGCCATGCTGGGTTTTAGTCTTGTTTGGTCCAATTATCTTCTATGCCTTATTCCTTCCTTTTGGAATTGGAAGGCTTATCCCAGGATTACAAGCATGCATCACCAATGTCTCACTGAATATTTCAAATTAAGCACAATGATATTCAATATTAAGACAAAACATTGAAATATTAGTCAAGCTTGGGAAAATGTATACTCTGTAAAGCACTGCAATAAAACCACTTCTATCATTTTTGTTCTCTTAGGGACTACTAGCTTATAACAAAAACATTCAAAAACAAATTTCTGAAATTAGCTATATCTTTCTATGTAATACAATACATAGTTTAATGCTAATTAGTTAATGCTTCCCTAGCAGTTTTTAATACCATATACTAAATACTTAAAAGTATCAACATGTAAGACAAGCTTAACAGTATGTTTCCATTTTCAAGCAATATGCTCAACATGTCTTTTCTTCAACTTCTACGTACCTTTTCAGATGAAGAATATCTAAATTTAAGGTTTGAAACCAAGTTTTAAGACAGTGAAAAAGATCTAGTCTCTTTACTTAAAATTCCTACAGGTAACTTAAAATATACTAGACGTATCATTCACATTTGACAAATTTCTGTTTGATACAGAAATAAGGTCACTGAAAGATGTGACTCTGTGCTAGCAAGTAACTATGTAAGTTGAGCAATTCATGGGATAATCACCTTAGCATTTTATAACACGTTAGAGGCAGAGAGTAAACATGAAGTCAGGGTGTGGGCTTTCAAGAGTTATACCACTGATATTTGGGTTCTACAACATTTTGAATGCAGTAATAGTACTAGCTTTAGGTGACAGGCTGGAAGAAAGTGGGAAAGAAGCATTGAAGCAAAATTCTGTGCCTTGATAAGGGGTGTTCTTCATAGAGGCTCCTGTTAAAGCCAGAAAAGGGCTTTATGAAACTGCCTGACCTGTCTGAAATCATCCTTTCTCTACTCTTCCTGCTCTTTTTAGTTACTGAAACAATCATGCAAACTTACAGTAAAAGTAAAACCACCTTTTCTTCCCTCTGACTGGATCAGAAAAGATTAACAATACTTTCTGGTAGAATACATTTTAAGCCAATGGTAGGCAGATATAGATAATCCTGTTAAGCCAAACAAATGTGTAGATGACAGAAAATTGACATCCCTGTCTTGTGTTCAGTTTTAAAAGAAAAAAAAAATTAGCAGAAACTTCCTAGAAGGCATGCTTCTCATGCCTTATTGCTAAGATTGTGTTCTATACCCATAACTATGTCAATGGAATTAATATAATTTAGAGTAACTGAAATTCTCTTAATTCTCAAGACTGCCAAACAAAATTATGGCTCAGTGGGCAAGACTGAAAAAAAATGTTTGGATATAGATCAGTAATCAATAGTGTCTCATATAGCCTGTTTCTACTTTTATGAGAATAACAACCAAGTATATTGATACTTTTTAAAAGTTTTCTACTTTTATTTCAACTTAATAATAATAATAATAATCAATATTAAGACAAAATATTGAAACAGCCCAATCTTGGGAGAACACATCTTTCATAAACCAATGCAATAAAATAATTTCTGGTATTTCTTGTTCTCTTAGAGATTACTAGCTCATAATATAAAAAAAGTAGTTTTTAAAACATATGGCATAAATTCAGTTATTTATAATGACTTAGAGCTTTGAGGCATTTCTGAAAACTGACATTCATGACAGACCACCTCTAAGGCCTACCACAGCACTACTGGGTAAATACAGTCATGTAAAACACACACTGTTTACATAATAAATATCACTATAAAGAGTTGTAGTGTGTAGACCAGAATTCTCCACTATACTATGTTGGACTATTAATAACTCAAAATTACATCCCAAAGGGCAATACTGCCCCAATTCAAACTTAAAAACAGCTGTGCAAATACAGTGAGGGTGAGGGGCAAGTGTGTAAGCTCCGAAGTGAGGGACATACAACATATTTGACCTTTTGGGAACAGAACTTCATGGAACCTAGTATTTGACATATAACATGAAATACGCTGACATTATACATATAAACCATTTGCCCTTTAAATTATTTTATTGTATTGATCAAACAATATAGTGACAGAGAATTTCTATTTTAGGACAGAATACCAAGAGTATACAGTATACATTACATACACAAAATACAGCTTTACTCACAGCCTATATATCATAAAGATGGCCAATAAATAGCCAAAAATAGACTCTATTTACCACTAAAGTCTATACACACACACACACCCCTATAACTGTATCTGCTCACCAATAAAGGAATCTGTCAAAATTCTAGTGGTATCCATAATTATTTTGGGTACTCTTTTGCATGTTTTAGATTTTATTTCATCTTGAATTTGTCTAGCTTCTAATCCTTAACTTCACACCATATTTAGGAACCAACTGCCAGCTCTTGTGGATCCATGCCTGGTAATTCAAGGTTTTCATCTGAGCTCTATGCATCTCAAGGACTTTGTTTTGAATTCTGACTTCGATAAACCCTACTGGGCCTTGTGGGCTTGGTCTTTTTTTAGATTTGCGAACTGCCATCTGAGCAGAGCTTACCTAAGTCTACATGGTAGGAGCTGAAATAAACATTATCTTGCTTAAGTACTTGAGTTCTTGAAAATATTTCTACAAATCATCCTCAGAATGGTGTATGTTCCTCAACTTAAATATTAAATGCATTTCACCTTATTTACAGAACATAAAGCTGTTGAATTAAGAACAAAATTATCCCAAAAGCCAATGCTTCCTTACACCAAATCTTAAACTATTAATGATTACGGAAAATTTTAAAAACTGTAGAGTTGTGACTGCATTAAAAAATTTTCCCTTTATTTTTAAAGGACACACACACACAGCGTGTGTGTGTGTGTATGTGTGTGTGTGTATATATGTGTGTATACATATGTGTGAACATATATAACTGTTAGATAATACAAATATTTGGATATATAATTTAGTATAAATACTTTTTCTGTCTTTAGATTAAGTTTTTCCTCTAATTTTTAATCTTAAAATTTCTGTACTTAATAAAACAAGCATTTACACATTCTCCCTCTAATTTAAACTATTGTATGGTTTAATTTTTGTCAATTTTTTTCTCTCATTCTACTTCTATATTCCTAATTTTTTATGCATCTTTCTTCTAAGTTATTCCTTAAAATCCTGACAAAATAATTCTAATTCACTTAACTCTCACAAAAAAAAATCTTTGCCAGTTCTAAATACAGCTTCTGTTTCACCTAGATTCATTTTAATATAATCACACAATTATACATTTTACTTCTTAGACATGACCAAGTGAAAAATAATCAAAATTTCTTATTTTCCTGGGTTTTAATAAAGAGTAATTAATACCATATTTACTTATTTGCAAAACTCCTAACCTAAAAATTCTTAGCAAGTACATGGAATATTGATAAAATATATTGTTAAACCAATGTAAAAAAGAACTAATAATATTAATAGACTAAATAACTATGTAATCTGAAACTGAAGCTTGGAAATCATACCTTTTGGAAAGCTGTAACACATAAAATACACCAAACAGTGGTTATTTCAGGAACTACTCTGGATAAAGGGTTATAGGACGTTTAAAATCTCTGCCAATCTACTCCATGCAAGCCCCTTCTGAGTCCTGGAGTGCAGTTACAATACTGTTTTACTGCAGTTAGTCTCGCAGTTTTCTAAAATTCTAATACACTGACTCTTGCATTAACTTTTTTCCTGAGAAATAGCAATATTCCTTCAGAAATGGAGAAAGCTTTGAAGATGAAAGCCAACCTTGAAACTCTATATTCATGACAAAACAACGTTACTATTTCACTAAAAGTATATCTCATGAGTATTTTTTTAAACAGAGGTTTTCTAAAGTATATATGACATAAAGATTTCAAATATTTGTCAAGTTACAACACTTATTAAGACCATTTTTCACCAAGGAAAGTATGATAAAATACATAAAATGATATTGCATCAAACTGCAAAAATACTGTAGCATTAGATTTGCATGAAAGTCAGATGTTATCTCTACATACTATTTTAAACCACAATAATGAACAAGAGAGAAACACAAGAGTCATTTTTCAGACAAATAAAAATGATGACACATGGAGAACTTTATACCTTTGTGCTCGTTTTCGAACTCTTCAGACAAGAGGTGGTAGCAGCAACCCACACTGCATACTCCCTTGATTTCAGACTTGGAAGTAAATATTCTCAGGGTATTTGGTGCAAGATCACCACAAGTATGTAGACCCACCATTAAACAATCCTTTAAAGACAAGAATAAATATCAATTTTGATCATAAAAAGGAAGATTAGAAAACAGTTCAGGTAAAGTCTTTAAACATCCATTCAAACATGTGAATTTTTTATAATTATCAAATTCTACCTAGAAATTTTATTTTCATAAAAATATTGACCACGTGTGTTGGTGCAAGCCTACAATCCATGCACTCAGGAGGCTGAGGCAAGAGGATTGCTGTGAGTTCGAGGCCAGCCTGGGCTACAACGTGAGTTCAAGACTAGTCTGAACTACATAATGAAACCCTGTCTCAAAAAGATAAAAAAAAAAAAAAAATTCAAAACATTTTCATAATTATTTTCTTTTCAAGTAAAATGGCTGTGGTGTTTTATCCTAACTTTGAGTTTTTTTCAGTGTTTCTGATTATGTGTGTTTGTATTTTCTCTCATCTTTTACAACTAACATTTGCTTAAAAGCTAAACAAAGAAAATCACAGATTGGATTTTGTAAATGTAATATGTGTTACTAAGACAAACCTGTAATATGAAACACATTTATATCACACTTTGGACCAATCAATTTTTATTGGTTAAGCTTTTTCCGAGTCCAGAGTGCTAACTATTACAAGATGGAACCCACATTAAGCTTTTTCAGAGGCTGAAATTTAAAAATACACAAAAAGCACTGCTTTAAAAGCAAATACTAATTGCAAAAAGTTGGCATTTCTACTGTAACATCAAAAAAGTTGACTTATTCACTGTTTCAAATATGGTAATATGAAAGTCAATATGAATTTAAAAATTTTCCCATCAAATATTTCCTTTAATTATCCCAAACCCAATTTAAATGTATACACACAAGTGTACGATGGGTTATTAAGTATTTAAAAAGTTGAAGTTAATATAACATCTGCCTTTGACATGACTCAGAAATTTAGTGAAATAAGGAGCAAAAATTTTTTATTCAGGAAACGTATTTTGTATTAAAACACACTATTACCATCTGGATACCCTCTCAATTTCCAGATAAAATGTAAAGCCCAAGGTAATTCACTGGTCTTAAATATTACTGAAGATCTGCAGCCTATATAGACATATCAATATTTAATTCAATTTTTAAAAAAATACATTATGTCTAATGTACCTGAATATACATCTAACAGCTTAATCCCTTTATAACAGCAAAAATTAATTTTAAATGTATATTTATAATTGATACATGTTTAATAACCATCATCAGCTAACTAATAATAAGCCTAATTATAGATATTATATAGTAATCATTAATAGCATAATCTTGGGAATTAGATTTGGCAAATCTATTTCAACTGCTCAGTGTCTTAGTTTCCTGCTCTAGAGTGGCAACAAATGCTCACTTCAGCAGCAAGTATATTAAAATACAGGGTGGCAATCATAATAGCATCTCACCTTAGCTCACTGTGGCAAAACTAGTAAGTTAATTCCTATAAACGACTTAGTATCATCTCTGCCATACAATAAAATTTTGTAGATAATTCCTACCTTTTTCCATCATTTACTTTCTTCTAAAATTAAAGTAACAAGAAATTTAGTGACTCATGAGTATTTTATAACTATTTTCAAGAACTATTTTCAAGTATTTTTATAACTATTTTAAATTTTCAAGTATAATTCATTTAAATAGTATCTTAAAATATTTTACTAAAAATATTACTATGTAATCCACACATAAAACAGGGCTAAAAAAAATCTAAATTTTCTGATTGAAAAAGTTGTGCCTATAGGTTGCTTTGATCTGATGGAATACTCAGTTGACAGAATATTCAGTTACCTCAACGTTTCTTCTCTCTAAAGCACAATTCTTGGAGGCTTTGTAACTGCTCTGTTTCTCCTGATAATTTAGGTTTTATTTAGGTGCTACAGTGTCATATAAAAGTGACAGAATTCAAATCTGAAAAGTTCATTACCAATTAAGAGAATAAGAGGTAAAAATTTCTCTCTAAGCTTAGCTGAGTTCTTCCTAAAGATATGCAAGAAGATTTAATCTCATCCTTCAATGTATTCATTATAAGAGTTAAATAATATTAGCAAACAGCAGCTAGGAGACAAAGATATATAAACATTATGCTATCCTAAGAGTAAAATAATTAAGTATTTGGAGGATGGGAGGGGCACTGGGAAATAACTGTGAATTCTGGTTATTAAACTGCTGGCTTACTGTAGAACTCAAAACACACTGTCTTTAAGATCTGTTTTCTTTCAATTACATTATTTGATAAAATTGAAAATGTTTAGAAAACGTTCAAACCTTAAAGAAAACCTACAAGCTATTTTTGCTCAAAAAAAACTGCATATTTCCATTCTAATTGCATATTTGACTACTGTATCTAACAAACACAATTTTGCCCTAAGTACCTCTTTGCTTTAAACATATGTTCTCACACACAGAAATGATAAATGTTGGAGGTGATACATAGGCCAACCACCTTGACTGGATCCTTAAGTATAAATGTCCAAAACCATCATATTGTGTCTTATATAATTATGTGTCACTTAAAAATACAACAACTTAAGATTTTTCTTGCATTACAATTTTAAAAACTGCTACGTGAGGTAGAGAATTTAGCTTACCAACTAGTTTTCTGCTAATTCTTCTAGGTAATTTAAGAGAAATAAAGTGAGTACTGGGTATTCTGTGGAAATATACTTTTTTCAGATTTTCAACAGATGTAGGTATAATGAAAGCATTCTTAGATTTTATTTTCTTGGTATTTAATATGAAGAAATTAGTGCTTCATATTAGTTTGTTAAGTCAGCTACTAGATTGAATTCCATGTTTATAGCATTTCTGCATCAAATTAAAGGAATGAAAAGCAAAATCACCTCTAGATCTTTAATAATATCATGTAGTTCTGAATCAGCAGTGATAAAAGAGGTTAATGGTGAATATATATTTGATTCACTTGACTGTGATACCATTTTTCTTCTCCCTTTATTTACTTCAGACATTTCTCTGTTGGGTATCTGCAATGAAGAAATAGGCTCTATGGCATCAACAGGCAAAAAGTCTATGAGAGAAAAAGCATTCATAAAACACAAATTTTCTTCTTCATATGGTTGGGTATGTAGGTTTTCTATTTGTATTCTGATATCAGAAATTACAGGGCCTGAAAAATCTTGCAAAAAATCTGAGGTAGAGATCTTTTCTTGTTTTGCAGAATTGTTGTTATACAATGTCTCAGAATCTGCTTTATATTTCATTTCATTTTGTACTTTTTTTTCTTTTGTCATTTTTAATGCCAGTCCACTGACATCCACTCTTGATTGGGGATGGTTGAGTTTCCAGTGTTTCTTTAGTTTCCTATTCCTCTCCTTAGCTCCATGAGTATTGCTATTTGAGGAATCAATTCCATAAACATGTAAGCCATACTTCAGGGACAAGAAGGAGCTTAGGTATCCTTTACCAGAACCCAAGTCGATTACCTGAAGTAAGAAAAACAGAATGAATGGCAGGATTTTAGTCAGATGGTAATAAAAAGCATGATTAGCAAGTAAACAAATGAATTATATAATTTACATAACCTGTAATGCTTGTTACTTTTCTATTAAAAACCAATCACTCATCATTTTTACTCAACATTTCTTGGCAGTTCTAGTCAAAGTAATAAATCATGAGCAAGAGTAACATAGATAAAAATTGGAAAGGAAGAAGTATAATTATCTTTTTTTTCATATGACTGTGTCCCAGAAAATCCTGAGGACTATACAAAAAAAGCTAACAGAAATGATTTACCAATCTGCTGGAGTATAAAGCCAATAGAAATTAAAAATGAGTTACCAGAGTATGTGCAATACAGTAGCGATAAACAATCTGAAAGTAAAAGTTCAAAACAACTGCAGGGAAATGGTTAACTTTTTGAGGGAATTAGTTTAAACGTATAACAGCAAAGGCTTCTGTGAAATAAAGATTCAAAGAGAGTGAAAATGCTTCCTTTATAACACAACACAACACAACACAACACAACACCAAAAATGATTCATTTATTTCAGGATAAACCTTAAGTCATCATGAAGGCATCTAAGAATCTAGAACATCATAACTTGCCCCCCACACCTCAACCTCATCTCCTATTATTTTCATCCTGCTCATTCTATTGGAGTCAATTTGGCTGTCTGGCTGTTTCAAGAACTATTTTCACTTCAGTATCACTGAGTAAGTCCCATCCATTCTAATATTAACTCTTTTTTCCTTTCTTCCTTTTTATTTCATTCTTCTTCAAAATATACTAACATATATAACAATATACAATCTTTTTATTGTCTATCTCACCTTACTAGAATATAAATGCCATAAAAGCAAAAGTATTTTTATTTACTACTGTACGCTCAGTAACACTGCCTCTGATACATGGTAGAAGCTAAGAAAATAGTGTAAATGCATGAACACATTAAATAGGCAAGTATGAGTGGATAAACATATTTTAGAAATAAAAATTAAAAAGCCTTGGAAATGTGAGTGTGAGAAATCAGTTTTGGTCATGCAGGGAGTAGTGTGATTAAAGCAGATATGAATTTATTTTCATTCTTTCTTACCTACTATCTCTATGGTCAGTGCTAAGTATTTCATAAACTGAGTCTACATCTCTGAAATCTGTATTTATTAAATTTAAATTTTAAATGTATAATTAGTATACATATAATTAAACATTGAGAAAATCAAACAGTATTGCTAATAAGTGATCTTTCATAAAACCTTAAGTTTTTATTTGCCAAGGACACTTTAAAATGGACTAATTTGGGCCTTATCAGAAGTCATAAATTTTTGATTATTTTACTTAGTATTGCTATGAAAAAGTTCCTTTAAAGCATGATACATTAAGCTATGTCAAAAATATTTTGTGTACTTTAAAAATGAATCTATCAAATTAAAAATTTCCAGTATTACATAGTATTTCATACAAATAAAGAATAAAGGCAGTAAGCATGTAAAGTGGGAAGCACAAAATAAATACCTTTCATTTTAGTTTGGGTTACATCAAACTCAAATCTTCCAATAAGACTTAATAGAAGGTGAGAGAAACAGGAAGAAAGGCAGATAAGACAAAAAATAGCAGCCTTATGAAAAGTGTATTATTTAGCAAGATACCACCACGAGGTACCTTGGGTTTAATCCCATTGGGAAATTCTAAGACCTGGTGTGGAACACATACTTAAGAATCATCCCACCTGAAACATTGCATCCATTATTCAGTAAGGGAAAACCCACAAGAATGAAATGTAGATATTGTTGTGTAGAAACTAGGCTAGCACACCATGAAACAGTAAGGCCTAAGAGTACTTGGATCAGGCATCTGCTGACTTACGTCCCAAAACCTACAATATTATTACTTTCACTACATATAACTATATTTTCCTTCCATATCCTATCTCCCTGCTTCCTTCAACAAAGATGACAACTATTCTCAAATTATTATTTGATTCTTTTGCTTCCTTAATACTCATTTTGCATATATTTCTGTATTGAAAACATACTTTTTTGCTTAATAGTGTTTTTAAAAAGTACCATAATATATGTAGCTTTCTCTAACTTGCTTATTTTCCTATTTGTAATACTCATTCATGTGATACATACAATAATAGCTTAACTTTTATGGTACATGATGTTCCAGTATGAAAATATATCACAGCTTATTCAGTTCTCTATGGATAAACATTTGGTTTGTTACTAGTTTTTAGCTATTAGAAACATTTTTGTACATGATTTCTAATGCTTGTGAGAAGAGTTTCTCTGAGAGAGGGTACACATCTAAAATTAAATTGATGAGTTACAGCGTGCACAATTGTTCGGGTTTATAAAATAATGGCAAACTGTTTATTGAAGTGATTATCTCACATTAGTTACAGTCTAGCATGCAGCATTTAAGGGTGCCTCTGCAAGGAGACCTGATGAGACTTTTTGAGATGATGGAAACACCCTATATTTTGACTGTAGAGGTTACGTGAGCAGACATACACGTTTGAAAAATCAAATTGTACAATTAACATGGGGGCATTTATACCTCAATAAAGTTGGGTATGAAATAATTTTGCACATTGGCTAGAATTAGATTAACACTCAATAATATGTGATGAGGGTGTAAATCTTACACAGTGATATGACATCGTTATATATGTAATGGAAAGAAAAGTCTATAGAATTAAGCCCACAGGAATCCTAACTGAAGTCCTTTTCTAAGAGTATACATTATGCTTTTGCTACTTCTATATTTGTCCTGCCTTGCTTTGTAGCCCCCAAATTAAATGATTAGGGTTTTGCCTTGTTTTCTATAAAGAATCTGAGTCTAGTTCTTTGGGAGTTTGTTGTTCTGCCTCATTCAGACTATTTTCCACAAAGTATGGACCTTATCTCATTTTCCTGCTCTGCACCTAATTACTTTCCCTATATGAACAAGAGTCTTCATCTAGCTTATCTAAATGCCAGTTACCTATTCTCAGGGCTTTGTTTTCTCTCTTAATAGACCTGCTGTTATTAACTGATGCCTTAAATGCCTAACCTTGTTATGCTTCTTTCGATGCTAACTAAACTACCCATTTGCTCCTCTGCAGTCCATTCTTATCATTACTCCTTCTGGTGGATACTGGTAGACATTTAAGGCTTATTTAGAATCAGAACTTGTCCCCTGGATTCAGATGGGGCATTACAGAGGAGACACCTGGGGAAAGGGTGAACTTACTCTTATTGCTGAAACTAAGAACCAATGTCAAGGTAAGGTAGTTGCTGACACTGATGTGTATTGTTCAGGTCTGACACACTGAAGAAAAGGTTGAGAACTATTCCATTAGGTCCTACCCTAATCTCTAACCTAGAGATCTAGGTTACCACAAGTGGCTCTGCATGACTATCCCAAGCTAAAATAGCAAACTCTCAAATTCATGGGTCTGGGTAAATCCATGGAAAAGAATCTAATACCTAATAAAAATTAAACGAGAAAAAAACCCTCCATTACCTCCGCTAAGCTTTCTGTAGGGATAAGAGAAATATAACTTTTAGACACTAAGTTTTAAATATATAACTTCTTTGTATTACCATAATAAAGAAAGTTTCCCACACTACAACCTCACAACTCAGACTCTGAAAACACTTAGCAGGAAACAATTCTGAAGAAAGTTATCTTCATAATTTTGCCTCAAGATGGAGTTACAACTATCAAAGTGAATTATTTTCTACTTGCATACATCCAGAAAAGTGAAATTTGTGGCAGAACATTAAATTACACCCTGTTTTTACTATAAATGCATTCCAATTATAGCATCCTAGGAAATAAAATATATTGAAAGCGCTGGTATTTTAAAATGCTATTACTTTAGGGAATTTTAAATACAGAAAATGACAACATAAAAATAAATTAATGATATTGACAAAGGGGCAATATTTTTAATATCTAAAACATAGGGAGAAATACTCTTACTTGTTTTATTCCATAGTAATCTGCAGTACTGGAGATTAGCTCTGACATTGCCTGAACTTCATGAGATTTTTTCATATTCATAAACTCATTTGGCTTCAGATTGTCACCTGAAGGGAAAAAAAACAAGATTACTGCTATTAAAATAAAATTTAATTTCATTAAAGCAAAATTATCAGTAAATGTTCATTTTAAAAAATGATTAGTTTATGTTCATGTTTTTTAAATTAAGTCTGAAAACAAATGGCTATTGTGTCCCAGTGAAAGATCTCTATTAGCTCAGATGTTATGAATTAAATCTAAATTAATAAGATCTATAGACTTACTAAGAATGTTCCTTAACATAACAAGCAAATAATTATAAATGAAAAGTCTGATAAGTTGCACCACAAAAGAAACCTCTCATCAAAAGACAATTTTAACAGAGTGAAAGGGGAACCCACAACATGTATTTCCAGGATGCACTGCCACAAAAATAAAACACTTATAAATCAGTAAGAAAAAGATTACACAAGAGGGAGAACAAGCAAGAATTTGAACAGTCATTTCACTACCTGTACTATCCAATACAGAAGCTACTGAACACATCTCATTATTTAAATTTACACTGAAAATAACTCCAGTCACACTTGAAGTGCTCAAGTCCCATATGACCAGTTTCCACTGTTCTGAGAACCATAAGTAGAGCATTTCTATCACTGAAGAACATTTTACAGGATAGCACTTTAGAGAAAATGGTATATATGCCACATCATGAAGCATGTTAAAATAGCTAATGTATATGACAAGGTAGTTAAGATCATTAGACAGGCAAGAGTTGGGCAATGGGGCAAATTCAAACATAGAGGTGGTAAAGTTATTTCAGCATGACAGAGTTCACGTCTGAGAATGCCTGGCTGTGGGCTTAATTTAGGATCACTGCACTGCACAATGAAAACCTTATTGACAAGTTCTTTCCAGCTATAAATGGCTGCTACTTATGGTTTTGTAACTATATAGTAACAAGCACTTTCTTGGTAACATACTGAGGGTATTTTAGGACATGGACTTTTGAGAAGTTTCGATTTCACAATAGAAACAGTCTCATTCTACTGGCAAACAAAGAAGCAAATAAATAAACTGACACAAACAAATAAGCTTAGTAAACAAATAAGCTGATGTATTCCAGGATAAGGAATATACTCCCTCTATCCTCACCTATCACCAGCATGTACCCCTACTTACCAGAGTCAACTCTGTCTTATAGTGGGCATAAGATAAGAGTCCATCCAGACATCGCCTGGTAATTTCACTGTTTATTTCAACCAAGGATACATTCTTATTTACTTTGATGCTCAAACCATAGTCCTATACTTTACAAACTGGTGGAGGGGCCATGAGTGTTACCCTTGAAGATGCCCACTCAGTTAATACCAGTCAACAACAGCTCTTAGTAGGGTAAACTCTTAGTGCTTTAGATGCCGTGGACTACAGTCCCCATAGCAGTGTTGCTTGCAAACTCATTTGGAGCCAATAACCACGATTTACCAAATAGCTGTTTGTTTTGCTCCAGCAGAAATACTGTGAAATAATTTTGCTTAGGAAATTTAGAGACAAAAGAAAAAATTTTAAGAAATGGAGTCAAAAGGGCAAAGCTCTTTTTACATGAACTCCAATAGATCCACTTTCACTAAGTGATTACTATCATGAATAATGGGACAAAATGATATGCATCTCTTAGTATGATACATGAAAAGGAATTACTTAAGTAATAATCCTGTCAAAATGCATAATGTAAATATTAATCGGGGGAAAGAAACAAACTTGACCTAGATGCATTAAAGTAAAAGTGTCAGGAAAAACAAATCGAGAGCTGAGGAACTACTCTAAATTGAAGAGATTAAACATTACAACTAAATGTTATGCATAAGCCTAGAAAGATTCTTATGCTAAGGAAAAATGGCTATAAACTAATTTTTTACAGCTTAGACGAGATCGGGCACGTTCAGGGTGGTATGGCCGTAGACTTTTACAGCTTAAGAGACACTTGCATATAGACTGTTTATTAGACAATATTATTGTAGAGGTGTTAGTCTAGAATGTGCAAATGTGACATGCAATACGTAGGAAAATGTCCTTATTCTTGGGAGATAAATGCTGACACATCTGAGAACAAAGAGTTACAGGATTAAGATAAAAATGTGTGTGTGTATGTGTATGTAAAGGAGAGCTACAACAAATGTGACAAGGTTTAACAAATGGTGAATCTAGGAGAAAAATATACAGGGTTCACTATACAATATTGACACTCCTCTGTAGGTTTTGATGCTTTCAAAATAAAAAGGTGAGGATATAAGAATCAAATGAGATAACAGTAAAGAGCTTTGTGGAATACAAAGAAGATCTGAGATTCATTATTTTATTATAAACATAATTATTATTAAACTGTTATCATTAAAGCAGCTTCTACTTCAACATTGAGGGCTATCTTTTTTTTTAAACTAGTCTTCTGATCTCTTTTAATGGGGTGTGTAGTCTCTTTATAATTAATTATTCATACAGCAGAATTTTAATCTATTTTATTTTTTGTACTTTAATTTGTGCCTTCCACACTTTTCTGACACTCATGCTTCTTCCTCACACTCCCAAACACCCCTATGCACTTTTCTCAGCCTTTTCCCAAAGAATTAGCCATAGAAAGTGTCAGTCTACTGCAACAAAAGAGATGTAAGCATTTGGGGGTTTGAATTAGCCCTCTGCAAGTCTTGTTTGAAGGGCAGCAACTAGCTGAAGGAAAGATATCCAGGAAAGATGCAGAAACCTATAAATTGTTTTCTTTAATATAAGAGAAAACCTACTTTTCTAGGTACAAGCTAATTTACCAGGGTCAACAAGGCTTAATAATAAACGAAGTTGGAAAGATACACATAGACAAATAATATATTGTTTCAAAGTACCTAAAAGGCAAATGTACTTACATACACAAATGAACATACCAGTTTTCTGTTTTTTATTTCCTCGGAGAGCTATAAGCAGCTGTTCTAAAGGAGTACAGATTCCCAAGTTTTGTACAGAACAGCATTTTGCAGCCAGAGCAAATGCTTCCACATTCACTAGTCTCTGAGAAGTTTCACAAAATATTTTGGGAAAGTCAGTAATACCTAAAATGTCAGGACATAAAAAAAAAATAGCAATAATTAAATAGTAGACAGTTAATCTGTATGAGAATAAACAACAATTTTATGGCAAATTACATATCTTACATATTTTCATTTTTGTGCCAATTGTGGCAATACTTAAAAGTAGTTCCATTTATAACTGCTAAACTATTATCTATTTGCAGCACCGAGTTTCAACATTTTTTTTCTGATATACTAAAGTCTCACATTAAAATTTGGCCTTTTTGTTGTTGTTGTTCCAAGAGCCTTCTCCCAAAATTTTGAAATCTGAACAGTAATATAGTTATTAAACTTGTAAACTGTCCTCTCTGACCTAGGACTGTTCATTTTATAGAAGTCAATCCTTGCAACACTGTCACTCTTTATCCACACTGCCTATGGAGCAACAGTAACAACCTCAGTGGTACAAATGCCACTGTAAGACAGTGCCTCATCTGGACTATCTGCACTTGTGTGGGGGATGTACGCATGTGTTTATGGCACGGTCAGTGTAACAGCTCTAGAGCTAATCAGTTACTATCTGGGGAAATGGAATACTTTTCCTGTGGTTAGTTTCAACCAGATGTTCTATAATTGTAGTATAGAACTATTGATAATTTCTGCTCACAAATGTAAGAGTATAGTAAACTGTTGAACGGTTTACAAATACTGGTGCTCTTGTAAGCAACTTATTAAACCCAGCTGTGGCTATACCTTGGTTAGATGAACTGTAATTTTTTTTTTTTTTTTTGGTACCAGGGATCGAACTCATGACCGCATGCTTGCAAGGCAGGTGCTTATGCCGCTGAGCTAAATCCCCGGCCCCAGAACTGTATCATTGTTAAGCAGAATTTTAACAGTTTTATAACTTTTCCTACCTTTGTAGTCTATATAGAGATGGAACCCACTACAACCTTAGTTCGCTTGACCAGCACAAAGATAGAAGTATTGTCAGGCTATTATGGACACAGAATAAAAATAAAACTTCACTGTTTGCAGTTATTGAATACTTATGCTTATTGTAATTACATAACTCTGCCTATTCTGATGGAATACATGATGCACTGACAGATATGCTCAGTCTTATTTTTCTATGGTTATTTTCAAGGAATGTCAGTTTATTTAGGAGAGTTAAAAAAAAGTCATTCCAATTTGTCTGGAGTAGTTTAAGGAAACTCTGGATAGTAAGGGCTAATAAGCCTATTTATTGACAATTATTCTTAAGAAACTAAAAATAGTAACAAAAAATTGAGTGGTTGGTTAACTGAGCTATAGAAAATGTTCATCTTACCAAAACAATGGGGCAATCTAGGGAATAACTTTGGTTTTATCAAAAAGAGGAGGAGGAGGAGGAGGAGGAGGAAGAAGAAGAAGAAGAAGAAGAAGAAGAAGAAGAAGAAGAAAGAAAAAAGAAAAAAAAGTACTATATGTCATGAAGTCTTCTGTAGGATTGGCAATTCTCATAGTTAGTTATGAAATTATAAAAACCCACTTATACAGAAAGAATGCTGCTATCTGACAGAATAAGAAAGTAAGATAACTGATGACCAATTGCCTACAGAATTTTAAGTAAAAGTTACATTTTTAAGCTAATGTCTTTTTAAGGCTATTACCTCAAGTTGATGGTGGTAATGTGTACCAAATTCATTGACAGGAAAAAATTCAGAGACACATAATTTCTGTTTTGACCCAACTAAATATAAAGTAGGATAATAAAATTACTGTCGTGAATTTAAGATGTATTTTATGTGTTATATAGAGTGTTTTGGACAGTTTACAAACTGAATTTACTCATGCAGCCAAAAGTAATAAAATCTACATCAAAATATTGAGGCATGATACAGAGGGGAAAACTCAGTCAACTATTAAGTGAGACTCTCAGTTTTAAGAGCAGTCTCAACATTTCCATGTTCCCGGGCAGCAATTTCTCAGAGTGACAGAATAAGAGCATTAAATCTCAGTGTGCAGAGGGACCATAATAGTCAGTTATTGGACAGTGTTGCCAACAGAAAGAAATGGGATGTTTTTGTTGAAAATAAAAGTTCAAATCAACTTAACTATCCTATTAAAAAAAGACTTGAAAGGATTCCAACCCAACCTGAATTTACATTGTTAATTTGCTTTGAATTATAAGTCCACCATTAATTTTAGAAACTTGGACACCTCAATTATAATATTATCTTTTCAACAATGCTTTTTTTAAAAAGGAAAGTGTTCTGATTCAGTCCAATAGTTTATCATTAGGGTTAACTACAGTTTACTCAATCCAGAACTCCATGATGAATAAAATATTTTTGAATTATGGAAATACAGCTGCTGTCTTTTTTGCTTTGTTTTTTAAGTAAGCCAGCCTGTGACTTCCACAATCTGGTTATTTTTTTAAAGATTCAGAGGGAAATAGAAGTGTTGATAGTCTTGTCTTCACTTTTATCTCAAACAATATTTAAGAAAGTTATGTGGCTATGATAAAGGTGTCAAAGTTGTTGTGGTACTTCCCTGGATACCTCTATACTCAGTTTGAGATTGACAATTAATAAAACAGAAACCATGGTGTTACTTAAACTTAGTTAATACTTAGTTTTTTGAAGTAAGGGGAAAACTTTGTTTAAAAATCTGCTGCCCATTGCACCTGCATATTATGGACTTGATTATTTTGCTCACATTGCCCTCTACTGGAAGTTCCTGCTCTGATTTATCATATGCTTTACGGCCTGTACATGATTTTATATTTTTTTGTGCAACCTATACCACTGTTTCACAGATATTTCTTATAGCTTTAGACAGTTTTACAAGAGAAGTTAATCAGACAAGCAAGGAAGGTTATTTTCTATAAATATCATAATTTTCTTTTTACATCAGAGATCCATGTATGAGGAAAAACAGAAAAGTCACATATGAAAAATCTCAAGGCAACAAATGTTTAACAAAATTTCACAGCTAAAAACAAAACCAGTGAATCAATGTATGATATTTAAAATTAATAAAATTAAAAATTTAAAAATAAATGTGATCTGACTATCTTTAAAATGATCTATCTTAGTTGAATGTCACACAATACTTTAAGGAAGATGCAACTTGTCAGGGTTCTTAACTCATCAACATTATTGCAAACATTTTCTGCATATATACTATGGGTCAGGCACTGTGCTCAACACCTAACCTGTCAAGCAACATCCTTGTAAACTAGTAAATTACTCCCTTGTCCCCATTAAAAGAGGAAAAACTGAGACTCAGTGATGGTATACTTAATCCATATTTACACAGACACTAAGAGGCAGGGCCAGTAAACTGAGTGACTTGGGACCTTGCTCTGACTTCCCACATTCATTAGCATGCCACACTATTAAGTATAGAGGACAACAAAGGAAATCAGGCAACATGACAGTAAAGAGAAGAAAAGCAGTGGGACCTGACTGCCAGAGTACGGTTTGGCAAGAATTCCATCTAGCAGAGATCAATATAGGGTGACACCGTAAGGTACTTCACATGCACTCTTCATAACCACTTTCTTCACTTTGCTTAACATCGCCCCTTGCCACCGAAAGTGATCTTAAAGTTTCCAAAGCTTAAAAACAATCTTCTTATATAAAATAATGGGTAAATCTCTAAAAAAATAAAATATTTTAGGAGATTTTACTGCGCTATTTGTAAAACAAAGTAATATCTCTGCTTTAATCGTGGTTGAAAACAGGTACTTCACACACAGCATGAATGAATGCATGCATGCATGCATGAATGACAGCAATACTTCAGTACACTTACTATTGTAGCATCACCAACTACACAAGGAGAAACGAATGCCCCTAAGACTCTGTGGTGGCTGTAATCACTGAGCCACGAGGACTTCAATAGCACCACTGAGCCTGTTAGAGAAGCATAAAACCTGATTTCAGCCCAAATTCTTACAATCTCAGGTTAAGACAAGAGTGATTTAGAACATTTAGAATGTGACATAAGATAAAATGCAGTTATGTGCTAAGTTTTGAGATTTAACTGTGTTACAAGAGTTGGGAGTAGCTTTTAACGTCAATAACATACAGTCCAGAATTTAAAGGCAAAACCAACAGTTCTGTTTAAACAATAACCCTCACAAGGACTGAGGGATATTTTGTACTAACTTCTACAAGAATAGCCTAGAGAGGCCCTCAATTCAAAGGTTCAAAAGTGAACTGAACATTCTCATATTCCTCAAATCCTTCCCTTCTCCTACTTTCTTTTTAAAAAGCATTTCCATCCATTGTCAAAGTATCTTACACCATCATAAATGTTTCTTGTGTCCTCAGTCCACATGTCCAGCCACCTGTCCACCCTGATATAAAAGTCTTTCATTTGGAAACCCTCTCCTCCCATCACAACTGTGGTTCAAACCTACTATTGTTCAAACCAGTGGTTTTAGAGGTGATATTTCCCTTACTGGTAACCCCACACACAGCACAATGCTCAGTAAGTGTTGGGTGAACTAAACAGAACATATTTTCTAAAATGGAAACTTATTTTTATTCCAGAAAGATGTAATCAAACATTTTTAGGCTTTGGCTTCTACAGTAGTTGTTTTTCGGCTTGCACCTTTGATAATTATTTAATAGAGTTTAACTGAAGTTTAAAATCTGTCTTACCAAGTTTTAAAAATTAAACACAAATTAAATTTTATGAATGTTTGAGTCTATCCATCACCCTATAATCTACCCAGGGAGAAAACAATACATACTATTGCTTTAAAAGAAGTTAATTTATATCACCTAATTGCATACTAGGAAATTTTCTGCCTAAGCGCTTCCAGTTTCATTTATAGTTGCATATGAAGTGAAAAAATATGTTATTTAAACATGCAAACTATGCTTTTGGAATGATTAAGGAACTGACATGCTGTCTTTATTGTACCAATATTAAAACAACACATTGAATGTATAAGGTCATTTAACCATGGCAAAAGTATTTTCATATTTAAGTATTTATAAAAAATGAAATCAAATTTAAACATGGAAACATTTAACATAGTATTTGAATTCTAACAGACTCTTTATAGCTTAATTTGAGGAGAAAATATACATAGAAATAGAAATTTAGAAATTCATTTGCTAAATAAAGATAAATTAGGTAAAACATAAATTAACTGTGAGTGCCTACTATGTAAAATAGTTGTCATGGAAGATTAGTTTAATTCCAACTAAAATGACATTAAAAAGTTTTAAGAAACACATGGCAAATAAAATAAATGAAAAACAGCTTGACTTGTGTGGGTGATGGAATAGAATTTTATTAGGAAGAATTTAAAAATTAACCCAGGAACCAATTCAACAATTGAGATATATACACGCTCTTAATTAAAACATATTGAAAACTTACTTGGAAAATGAAATCAACTAGTTTTGGATAAAAGCATTGTCACATAGCTGGAAATTAAGTTATACAAAAAAGTAGTTCTAGTGTAATGCTTAAGAGCACAGGATTTTCATATGTTACAAAATGAGAAAAAAAAATGTAACAGTATATAATTCTCAGACCCCATCAAATGGGAAAGAAACAGAAAAAAAATTCTGCTTATAATGGAACACCTCATCTTTTCATTTTGTTTTATACAATTGGTTGATATTTTCTGTCTCTTCTACTGGGATGTACCATATGGTTTTGCAGAGACTACACCTTCACTGTTACATATACTCATGACACCTAGCTCAGTACTATAATGAGAAAACACTGAGTTGTTTTGGCAAAAACAAATCAGAATATAAAAATTATACACACCTTGGTTGGAAGGCTTAGCGATGACTGACCTACTCTTAGCTCTATCAATGACCACAGCAAATTTTGAAGAACACTGACTGTGCTGAGGTCTTAGGAGAGATGCTCAAGGATTGCCTATCCTTTGCTTTCAAATAGCAGTAAGTTTAGATTCATTTGTATCATCTGTGGTTCTCACTGAATCACAGTAGCAATAATTTATGCTACACAAACAAAACATCTGACCTAATTTTAAAAGCTTATGTAGGTAAGGGAATAATTGGGGAGCCATGAACAGGATTAAAATATTTCTATTTGTGTTCATTATTTCCTGCTTCTCCTTAAACATACCTTGTATTCTTCCACCTCAGGGAATTTGTATTCCCTACTTTCACAATCTGAAACTCTCTTCCTGCAGTTAACATCACGGTTCATTTTTTCCCTTTAGTTAAGTCTTTCCTTCCAGAGTAACTTCAATGAAGTTTTGCCAAGACAACCTACATAAAATAAAGAATATTTTCCTCTTCTATCTCTTTTTATTTACTCCTTCCTTATCTATCTTTATCCATGGTACTTAAAACTGTTTTTTAGAGGAAGGGCTATTTCCTCCTCCTAGTACACAAGCAAGATGAAGGAAAGATTTTTGTTTTGTTTATTGCTCATTCCCTAACTTCTAGAAAAATTCCTGGCACATATTTAGCACTTGGTAAATGTTCAATGAAAAAATAAGTTTCCCCCAAATCATTAAATTGGTACAAAGTAGAATGGAAATTTGAACTTGGACTTCACATTTTACAAATCTAACTGCTAATTCATATTGTCTATAGTAGCTATCAATGCTTTAATAAGGCACAAATCTAATAAAAAGATTTTAATGATCTCCAACACAAATAAAGGACCTCATACAGTGACAGGGAAAAATTGCTATCTTTTCATAAATTAAAAATTAAGATTTCTTATACAAAGAGATTATAAAATGTATTCTTTTTTAATAACAGAAGCAGCTAACAATTTGTACAATAGAATCTTTTGTATAAAAAAGTTTTAGGTCTGCAGACATTCAAAGGTTAACAATCTAGTCTAGATTTCATTGTTGTTGGATACATAAAAAAAGATGGCTGTAAACTTTCTCCAAAAGATGATTACATTATTCCCACTTTAAGAGAACCAATTCATCCATTCATTTAAGTAAGATTGATAGAATACCTATTAACGTTCTGACTAGGCATTGTTCTAGGCGCTAGAGATAAAGCGGTAAAGAAAACAGTCTTACATTCTTGAAGAGGAAAGAGACATTATAAAATAATCTAGGGGAAATATTAGTAGCTTTACATATTGATCTTGATAATAAATGAACTTGGTAATTAAATAATTCAGAGTACACTTGTCATGGATAAGAAAAGGACAGAATCTGGAGTCAATTGAGCGAGGTAAAAGATTTCTCTGGGAAATTAACCTAAATTGCAGTCTTATAAACTGAAAGTAACAGAACCTATCTTCACAGCCGATGTGAAGAGTAAAAGATAAAATATTCATAAAAACACACCACACTGAAGAATATACAATAATAATCTAATTATTATGATATGTGAAGCAATTTAATTCTCCCATTGTATGGAGACTGGGTTAAACCCACATGAAAATCTTGGACTCTATATTTAATGGTAGTATTTTTTTTTCTTTCTCACCTTTTGAAAGTTAACAAGGACCATTCATTCATTCAACCAATATTTCCTAAGTACTTAATGTATGTCAAGTATTTTTCTAGGTGCTGAGAAGACATCAGTTGACAAGACAAAATGGTTTCTGCTCTGTGAGTGTGAGTAAAGTTTTCATGCTAACACAAGTACAACATTTTATATGAGCAAGCTGAAGAGGTGCTGAAATGTTCAACTACAGTGACTTTAAGGAAGCAGTATTTACCAAACGCTATTATACATGGTCCCTCCAGTGGTGCTTTGCATTTACAGAAATCTACGAATGAACACAATGTTTGGAAAGCCTAAAAGCAAGCTAGGAAAAGTTCTGGGAGCTGTTGGTGTCCTTAGGTCATTCTCTTTCCAAATTATACATCTTGGTAGAATCTAAGTGTTTTCAGGGCAAGAAAATCCAGAGCCTACAGAAATTCATGGCGTGTAACAGATATTTTATAAACAGTTTTAAAAATGAACTGTTACTGAATATGCAAGATTTCACTGCTTCTATTCTAACCCAAGATACAAAGACCTCTTTCCTGTGCTATTAAGTCCCATAATTGTCCTCTTAGCTTATTCTTTTAAGGTCCCACAGGTGGTCCAAATAACTCTCAGACTGTATTTTCCCAAATGTGTATTAGCTTAATTTACCACGTTGCTCCGAAAGGACCCCAGCACACTTAGAACCCAAATTCCTTGGAAGGCCCAGAAAGTTCTGCGTGGTGTGACCCCAGCTCACCTCCCTGACTGCATCTGCCTCTGTCCCTCAGCTGGCTTTTGCCAAATCGAGTCTGAGGTGCCCAAACCTTGGAATCCCTTGCCTGGATCTCAGCAGACTGGTGCCTTTTCCTGTCTAGGACCTCTCAAGTTTAGGCAGCTGCCTTACACAGTCGTTATCACATTACCTTGTTTTGATTTTCTACTTGACCATGACCACTAAGTGAAACTATCTTTACTTCATTAACTGATAATTTGAATAAGATAATTTGAATTATCTTCTGCAACGTCCCCATTAAAAATCTATGGACCCTGCAAGGACACCGTTCCTTTCTCTCCTAACAAAACACGACAGAATGCTAAATGAATGAATGCCTTGGCCTCTCTCCAGTTTTCCTTAAATTGGGGAAACTCAGAGGAGTTGGCCTACAGAGGTGGCCGGTCCCACCCTTCCCCTCCTGCAGTCCCCATCTGGTTTTCCCTAAAGTCGGGACCCACAGCCAGCGCTTCCGCCCCGCTTCCGCCCGCCGCTCACGGGCTTCCGGTAGGCTTCCACCAGGGGGCGCAATTTACAGACCGAGATCTGCTTGCCTTCCTTTCCCTCATGGACGCCATTCACCTGATCCCTTCTCCGCTTCCACCAGGGGGCGCGCCTCAGAAAGTCCGGCCTCCGCCTCCGCCCGCGCCGCCGGCTTCAACGCGGCCAGCACGGTCTCCGGAGACAAGTCCACCAGCCTCTCCCACACGCACTCTGTGTAGAAGTCCACCGTATGTGCATTGGAAATGGAAAGGGCGTCCCTTAGGAACCGCAACAGACCCTGCAATTTGGCACGCAGCGTCGGCAGATCCTGGGTCACCGGGAGAGGGTAAAAAGCCGCCATGACGCTCACCCTCCCGGGCTGTAGGTGGCGCAAACGTGGCGGCGCGGCGACGGCTCTGTCGGAAGTAGTACAAGCACAACAAGTAGAGCGCCGAGCAGAATTTTAGTGAGGTGATCGATTGCTTCAGCCTGGTGACGTATATTGGGGGAGTCCGTGGGGGTTTCTCCGTCCATGAGGGAAAGTAGTTGTTACAAGATGGCGCCAGTGAGTCCGGCGGCGAGGTGGCGGTCTAGAGGTTTAGAGGTGCGAGGCGAAGGGGTTTCTTCGGTCGGATTCAAGAATAAGAATGAGAAACGGAGGACCTGGTGGCCTAATCATCCACAGGCCTTCGCAGGAAGCGTCCGCGAGGGTAAGAAGCCCATCCATCGTTCAAGTCCTCAGGCCGAGGAAGCCCTAGGATGCGGGACCTACCTAAGCTACGAAAAGGTTTTAGGAACCAAGTCTGGTCCCATTTGAAGCAGGCGAAGCTGTCCCCAAGGTTTCTCTGCTTGGGAAGACGGACAGGGTTGCGCGCTTTGAACTTTAAACGTCTTCCCCGCTGTACTCCCTTTCACGATTGCGTTCCTTTTCTACAACCGTGGAGAGCTGTGTGTGTGTGTGTGTGTGTGTGTGTGTTATGCCCATGCCTTATGGGCTAGAAATGGCCCAAAGCTCTGGTGATTGCAAACACCTAAGCAGACCTTCGAGTCTCAGTTTCCGTTTTTTCCTTGACTTTGGTCTTTTGCTATCTGTGTGGGCTCTCAGGTCACATTTCGAAACGTGTAAAGTAAGTTCAGTCTAATGGTAGTTGCTAAGTATTCACAAAGTTGCGCGCTATCTTTGCTGGTTGAAATATTTTCGAAAATAAGTTTTGTAGTAAATTTCTCTGAGATAAAATGAAAAAAATTTTCCTATTAGTGTTTGTTTTAGGTGATTTAAGAAGTGTGTTTTGGAGCCCGAGGTTTAGCTCATCAGCGTAAGCACCTGCCTTGCAAGCGCCCAGTCATGAGTTCGATCCCTGGTACAAAAACAAAAACAGACAAACAAAACCCCAGGACTTGTCAAGAAGTGTGTTTTGGCTTGAAACTATGGTACAACAGTCTCTAATTGGTTAGTTTTTCTTTGAGAGTTTACAGGGTGGCTGTAGACTTATTTTAGCCTCTTTTGTAAGGGACCAACTTGCTATTTATTCCATCAGCATAAATTTGTTTCCTGACCTAATCCTTAAAAGCAAAATAAAATACTTCCAGTATTTGAATTGAGGGTGTGAAAAAAAGTTTTTAATTAACAGCTTTATTTTTAGCTTTGTTTATATTCTATTACTGTAATTTTGATTTCTACCCTTCAATGTAGGACAAGGCTTTGCATTTCGGAGAAAATTGAAGATTCAGCAAAATTACAAGAAATTACTGTGGAAGGAAAAGAAGGCTAGAACATCGCAGGAATCCCAGTTCACAGATCAGTATCCAGAACACTTGAAACATCTCTATTTAGCTGAAGAGGAAAGACTCAAGAAGCAGCTAAAAAAGGCTGAACAGCCTTTGTCAGAACAAAAAGTCAACCAGCCTTTGCCTGGAGAACAGTGTAGAGTTGAGGGTGCTTTGTCTGAAGACCAATGTCAGCCTCAGCCAGATCAATGTAACAAAACAGTAAGGTAAGTTCTTTCTTCAATAGTCTTTTATTTCAAATATACATAATGTTTTATGAAAGATAATGTAGCACAATATGTGTAGCAATTGGAATTTTTCTTATTTAACACATTTTAAAAGTATATTTAGGTGAGCATGTTTACATGGAGTCTTTAACTTTCAATAAATTAGATCAGTTTAACATAACTGAAGAAATAAAAGAATTTAAAGATCTGAGTTTTAAATTTGTCTCTCAAATGTGTATAATTTGTACTATTGTTAACTTCTATCATTAGTATTTTTAAAAATAATTTTTGAGATGTATTAAGAGAGTAATCATTAACAGCTTGGACTGTAGGTCCAGATTTCACATGTTGGTGTTCCAATGTTTTAAAATAAGAAAGATAATAAGTATGTAATTGAAAGCCACCATGCTCCAGAGCACCACAGTGGATCATTCACTCAGGTAAACATTGTTCCTAAAGCCAAGAGATTGTAATGAGTGAGTTAATTTATATCAGGAATTTAGAAAGATGAGTAAAACAGGATGAGTAGTTCTTGTGAATGTTACTATTACTGCCCAAGTTACTAATTCGGATTTTCTATAGAGGATAAGAAATGGATGGTAGAAAAGAAAAAAAAAAACCACATTGCATGCCATTTATCCAGCTTGTAAAACCAATGTTTCATAAGGGCTAACTTACAAAACTGTGCCTATATCATAAGTGAAAACATGTTAAAATCAAAACTTGCAGAGAAGCCAGGCATTACTTGGGACCATAATTTTTTCACTGAAATTTTGCCCTTTAAAGTTGTGAGTTTATTTTCCAAAAAAAGAAAAGAAAATAGGACCACAGAAAAAAGTATATTTGGAGATAAAGACAGAGACACTAAAAGTGTCATGTTTTTAGTGGGCAGTAGGCTTATCATTAAACAGTAGATAAAGCTACGGAAAAGATAAACACGAGAAATGTATGTTTGAGTCATTCTCAGTGATAATCAAAATGAAAGTGGTTAAATCAGGACACAAGAGAAGATAAATATATATTTTACAAAATTTTTATTTTGAGGTGAAAACATGAAAAAGTCATTGAAGAAGTTAAATAAAGTTGTCAGAACTGGGGGATTTGGGGAATGCAGGTAGTTCAACATAAGAAAGCTGTGAGATAGGGATAGTTCAGCTATTAAATACTATAAAATTAGTAGAAAACAAGACTGAGAACGGTTCTTTAGTTTTGTGGTCTAGACAATTACTAATGACTTTTGAGAGATTTTTTTAATAGTTACACTGATTGAAAAGTGACACACATGGACTATTTCTGGGAACTTGACTATGAAAAGTTAAAAAATAAGATTAGTAGTTAGAAGAAGGCAGAACCTGCTTTGTTTAACAAGAGAGTTATAGAAATATGTTGTAGTTACGGCAGGCGTGAAGATGGTGAAGAGTTGAAAGAAAAGGAAAGAAACATTATTATTGACCCAGGTATCTTGAAGAAATAAGTGAAACCCCAAGTAATCCAGTCAACCCTGGCAGAAGGAAGACTTAAAAGAGGTGAACATTTTCAAGAAGGAATGCTCCTAAATGGAGATTAGGTACAGCACATGACAGCGATTCGTGACAAAGTAGATGAAGTAGCATAGAGACAAGGTGTTCGAAGAACTTTGAGATTGAAGTTTATATCCACAACCTCCATAATATCTGTCAGTTTAGTATTTTTTGAATTCTTTAACATTTTAGGATCTTTCAAAGTATATTTTCCCTGATTAAATATTCCTTCAGAATCTCCATTTACCACACCCTTTAGTTGATCTGTAATCTTAAAAGCTGCAGCTTGTTTTTAATATTTTTCTTGGACATTTAATAATAGACTAATAGAAATTATAGTTTCTTCTACTCCCTCCTAATTTGAATTAGTGAGATTTCACTTTACAAGTACTATATTTGATACCACATTGCTTCAGAATTTTGACTAAGTCATTTTTAACACTTGTGACTTGTCTTAATTTGCTTTATGAAGTTCCATGACTGTTCCTAAGAAAAAGAAAAAGAAAACCTCCAATCAAAAAGCACAAGATGAATATGAGCAGGTACAAGCTAAGCGTGCTGCTAAGAAACAAGTAAGTTCTACTTAAAAAATATTTAGGTACATTTTGTCTTCATCTTAAGTGTATATAGCTGTGCTTCTTGTTGTTGGGCACATAGTGGTCTCTTGAATGAATGATTGTGCTAAGCAGAGTTGGAGATTTGAATCATTCTAATTTTTGTATTATATTATCTCAGGTAATACCAGTAGGTCAATAATAATATTTAAAAGCTATTACACAGTAATAGAAGCAAGTAAAAGTCAAAGGGGAGATGTTAGAATAAAATATTAAGAATTGGTCTTGCCAACCAAAAACCAACTAGTTTAACTTAGCAGAAAGTTGCCACTTTATTATTCAGAACAGAATTAACTGACTTTTCCAAGTGAATAAAACAAAATGATTTACAGCTTCCGCAAAATTTTCATTTGTGGAAGCTGCAAAGCTGAGATAGTTTTTTTATATTAATGTGATTAATTTGTCACTTACAAATCACAAACACACCATATAGTTTCCTTTGTATTTGTGCTTTAGAATATGTGCTGTTGAGAAAACTGAGTTTAGCATCTAAAATTTTTATGATTGTTCTTAATCTAATGGCAGACTAAGATGGAACAAACGTTTCTCCATAAAAATGCTGGACAGTTTGTTTTATACTTGTTACATTATAGGTTTTTCTACCACCTTTTGTGTTGTCCCTCAGTGTATCAGATGAAGCGGTAGGGATTGTTACAGTGTTAAAACATTTAGTATCCTTTTAAAATTTCTGTTATGGAGGGGTAGGGTTGTGTAATCATGAAAATTAACAGTTTCTTAGAACTTGCAGATCTTAAATATTAATCTAAACGCCAACACCATTACATGAGAAATCAAAATTCTTAAGAGTATGAAGTACAGACCCAAAATTGAAGGTAAGGATATATTTAGAAAAGGATTTTGTTTAGAGAAATTTCATTGGGGTAAGCTGTGCTTCATATACCTAAATTCACAAATAAGTTTTACATTTTTTATGTGCTTACTAAAATAAATACTACATCATAAGAATATAATTTTAAGTAATACAATATAACATGATGGAGACTTAAAAATTCTAGATGTGAGACCAAGCCCTACCATTTATTGGTGATCTCAAGTAAATTATTTTCAGTGTCGCTGAGCTCAGCGTCTCATCTGTAAGGTAAACTTAATAAACTAACATAAAAGTTTTTAACAAATGCAGTACACATGATTTTACGTATGATTTACGTGAAAACATTTTTTAATTATAAAGGAAATAGTTTACATTTTTCTAGTGTCATTTGAAGGCTACATGTGTTGTAGGAAGAATTGAAAAACCTATTACATTATTTAAGAACTTTTTCAACTTTTGTATTTAATTTAGTAAGTAATATATAGTATGAATAATGGCTTTTCAGTATTATTTGTAGGTTTGAATTCTGTTTCTTTATTCTCAAAGTTGAATCTTTGTCTTAGGTCAAATCAGTATGATATTAAATGGTCAAAATTCATAATGACTAGCAGAATGTTTTGCACATATCTAGTAGTCCATAAATGTTTGTGTAAATAAGCCTATAACTCAGAGGGTAAAAAGAAAACCAGACATAGATTTCTGGAAGTGAAGTTCTTAGTATTATGTAGAAAAGTAGACTAGTTTATTTCTAAAAGTCCTTTCAGGCCAGGGATTTAGCTCAGCAGCATAACCACCTGCCTGGCAAACGTGAGGTCGTGAGTTCAATCCCCGGTACCAAAAAAAAGTATTGAAAGTCCTCTCAAACTCTTAGTGGGTTTAATTAAATAACACAATTATATAAATAGGTTCCTTCTACCTTCTTTAATCTAGTGTTATTTATATATAAATTCATAAAATTATATAATTTACTGAGTTACACAAATACATTATGAGGGAAATGGTATGCTGCTTCGGATTTGGGAAACTACTCACATTTTGTAAAATATGAGAAACAAAAATCTTAGAAAGTTTGCATGGTGATAGTTACTGCAAAACAAGTTCTGAAATGAATGTACTGTTTGTGATTAATGAGTTACATATATTAATAATTTCAGGAATTCGAGAGGAGAAAACAAGAGAGAGAAGAAGCTCAAAAGCTCTACAAAAAGAAAAAAATGGAAGTATTCAAAATATTAAGCAAAAGGACTAAAAAAGGACAACCAAACTTGAATTTACAAATGGAGTATCTTCTTAAAAAAATACAAGAAAAAAGCTGAATCAGACATTTTGTCCTTTAGGATAAAAATACCTGCTTAGTATCTACTGAGTTCTTACAGATAGGAAATGAATGGTCTCTGAAAGTGAACCAAATTTGTCACTATAACGTGAACTGTTAAGCTGTACAAATATATTTTTTCTCATAAAAGAAAAATTTACTATGTATAGCTGATGTAATATGGCCGGTTTTATATTTATTTGCCTCTGCAGGAAGATGAGGTCAAAGAACTTAAAAAAATCTATTTGAGAGACAGGCTAAAGCCTATAATACTTTTGTCACATATCAAACTGATATGGAATAAAAATTTTTGAAAAAAAGCTGAGTTTTCAATGAATCGTTTCACTCATACAGACCTTTTTCAGTTCAGTAGTTAGCTATGGTGTATGGATTTTAAATTCATTCTACTTATAGGCCGAGATGTCTCTTGGAGTTTTATCTTAAAAACATGTTACATAAAAATGACTTTTCAAAATACCTGAGAATTGGTTTTCTGTCCCCACCATAATAAAGTAGACTTCAAAAAGCTATTTGGCTTAAGAATTGAGAATCTGGATTACAAATACTCCTTTAATGGAAAATGCCTAGTTAATGGTGTAAGACCTTTTAAATGATGATGGAAAACCAGCAGCATCACGGATGTTTTCCAGAGCCTGTGTTCTAAGGGCACTGTCACCATGTAACCTCAGTGGTACCCTTCTGAGCTGAGAGAAACTGCTTCTCCTGACTTGGGTGTTAGCAAAATGAGAATGGCTTGACTATAGTCACTGTAAGCAAGATGACTGTATAATACAAATTAAAAAACTGCACGAGTTTTAATGATACCCAGTCCAACCTGAAATTATATTAAAAAGCACAGTTGAGGCCCTTCTCAGAGGTATAAGGGTAGTGAAGATAGGCCCAGTAATACATATTTTCATCAACAGTTCCATGGTGTGACTGTTGTGATTGATCTTCAGGCTGTAACCTCAGGAAAGAGGTTTTTTTTTAAGAAATCAGAAAATTTCACTTGTGAAATGGCATTTGGAAGAAGTCTTCAAGGTTGTAAAAAAGGTTAAAATGAAGATAGTGATAGCATGAAGAAAATTAAAAGGGAAATAAAAGCCTGTGTACATTGAAGTACCTTAAAAATTGCAAATGAAATGAGTGCTTTTAGTATTTGTTAATGCAGGGTAACATTTTCATTTTTTTATTGTCAGAAAACTAGCTCAATTTAGACATTCCGTAATATGTAAATGTTTCAAAATATGTACATAATTTATGCAGATTCTTCACATGGTGCTGGGTACTGAACCCAGCGCCTTCCCGCTGAGCTACATGTCTAGCTCTTTCAAGAAAAACATTGGTGTATGTTTATAATACATAATATTCACAGTCAGTTTGGAGAATTGGTACATACACATGGCATCATCATTTTACTTCCCTTTTTTTCCCTTCCTGCCTTCCCCTTTCTGCTTTTTCCCATTTTCCCTTCTATTCCTAATGTTTCCATATGAAGGAGGCACCATTGGCCTAACACAGTCTTTCTGTCTCACTTTTTGTTGAGATAGTTTAAGAGTAATTTATGTGATTAAGACTGGGAAGACGAGTTACTGGGTTAAGTGCATACATTCATTCATTCATCCATTCATTCATTTATTGGTGGAACCTCATGTCCAAACTGGTGTATCTCCTTGAGCTTGAAGGATTCTAACTCAACCTTTCAGGTAGCAGCTATGGCTACATACAGGCATATGCCACTCCATCTGTTCCATGTGTACAAACTTGATTGATACTCTCATGCTGTAAATATAAAATAGGCATTATTGTGAAGGTTAAGAGGAAGATTGGTGCAGCAAGTCCTGTGGAGAATGTAACCAGTTTTTACTTTATACACTGGATCCAGTGTATAAAGAAGTAAGACAAAGGAGTACTGTGTACATGAGAGGTTTTGGAGTAGCTTGAGGCTGGTTTCAGGCTTTAGACTAATATGTACACAGGGAGTTTTGATTTTAGTTTATGGAAGCTTATGTAGGATCCTTCATTTGATATTTGTAACTGTGTGGTAAGCTTTTAATTACTGCAGTTTGGGAAAAAGGCTTGAAGCCTTAAGGCACATGAAATTTTGATCTGAAATTTAGCTTTGTCTACAGGAAAATAGTTACTTCTTGTACAAAGAGAGTGTAGTAGTGGGTCTTAAGAGGGGCGCAGAACTCAACAAAGAAGGGTGGGGTTAGGGTGGTGATTAAGATGATACCGCTTCAGCAAAGGCACAGAATGCCAGAGAGGGCTCTCCCAAATGCTGGCTTCTTGCGTGGCCTCAAGATGTCAGCCAAGGTGAGGCTTAGCAAACTGTGCTGGCTGTGTTATGCTCAGGAAAGGAACTGGTGTGGATAGGTAGTTTCACTCAGGCTGCTGTGGGTTGACCTTGACCTACATTAAATATGCATGTATGAACAGCAGGGTGCTCATCAGATGCTGCATAGACTGGAAAGCAGTCTCATTTGTGGCAAGGATTTAATGATAGAAAAAGGAAATATTTTTAGATAATGCTAGATGTAACTGTATTGCTGTTTACTACTTTTAATATTCAAGATAGATGTAGGCAATGCAGAGTTCTAGAGAAGTTTTAAGATCTAAATGATTCATGCCAGTCACTGAATTGCAATGTTAAAAATAAAATTTTGAATATAAAGAGCTTAGAATATTCTAGGTGCGAAAGCTCAGAACCAAGTTGGGATTGTTGATTTGTATATGGAATTTAATACATAGACTTTATTTTCTCCCTAAGTGTTTGATAAAGGAAAAAGACATATTAAAATGGAGAACATCAATATTTTGCTGGCATTTTTTTTCTGGCCTCTTTTTGAATGATTCTTGTAATTGAAACTTTCAAGGAGTTGAGTCCTATGGCAGAAATGGGCATCTCACGGGCCTGGTGACCCTGTATTTTACAAACGTTTTCACTGAAGTATAATTGATTAAACACAATTTAATTTAATTTAAAAAGTACAATTTGGTGAGTTTTGAAATGTATGTATAACCACAACCACTTAACTATCACCATCATCTCCAGACTTATCCTACTGGCTTTCTGCATTTCATCCTCCCAGTGCTTGCCAAACCTATGGGAAGAAAGATCGTTTTGAAACAACATAGTTTATGTTTTCAAAAACATTAGGTGACTGGAATTTTACACTGTGCTCAGTTTTTGTGTAGCCTTTTAGAGTAGTTACTTGGGAAGTCATTGCTATGATTGCATTTATCAATAGTATGTTCCTTTTGCTGCTTAGTGTTCTATTGTATGTGTATGTATACTGTTATGGCTGTGTCTAAATGTCCGCCCATGGTCATAGATGGGGCTTTTCAGATGTGGCTGGATCTAGAGTGTGTGATGCTGGAATCAAGGGTGTGTGATTACTAAATTAATCCACTGATTGGTTTGCCATAGTTCTGGGTAGAATTAAGAGTACTCTGTGTGGGATAAATTGTAAGAGACAGCAAGAGGTCTAGTGTGGCTCATTGCTTGCTGTCTTCTGCCTGCCAGCTCAGCAGTGCCTCTCTGCCATACCTCCCTGCCTTAGAGCCAGCCAAATAGGAAGTGAAACCTTTGCAAACTGTGAGCTACAGTAACTTTTCCTTCTTTAATTTTGAGTGTCAGGTATTTTGTCTCAGCAATGAAAAAAATGACCAAGACATACAATGATGAGTTTGTCTACCTATTGATTAATGTGTGGTTTGTTCCCAGTATTTTCTTTTTTTTATAACAAAGTTACTGTAAACATTTGTGGCTAAGTCTATGCCT